>CM048754.1:55197902-55328324 GCA_026315105.1 Locusta migratoria | reverse complement strand
GAGTGCAGCCTTACAGGGGAGAAACGGTGTATTTATGGAGCCGGTACCATAAATTCAATACGGGTAGTGCATTCGGTTGGTTAGGATAGGCTAAAATCCTTAATCATTTAATCACACATAATATGAAATGATAGTTTATTGAAACTGTTACATTAAAAATATATCTATATACAACTAATGTTATGCAACGTGTCACTTTAATCACGAATGGCCGCCCGTGTTTTGCTTTTGTGATGTGGCTGGTGCAAACTGTGTGCTGTTAAAAAGTACGGTAACCACCTGAAATAGGAAAAATTTTGAATTTGTTTCCAATACTGGTAATTCATCCTTCACCAAAGGATGTAAAGGATGAAAATAAAAACTGTTAGGCCTATCTTAATCTTCTCTCTCGCCTCTGCTGCTGCTGCTGCTGCTGCTGCTGTTGCTGTCGTCATTACAAACCATAGTTGAAGCTGCATTGTTTCCTAGGCGCTCTTTCTATAGGTCATCTGCTGATCCATCCTGGGCACATGAAATGGCAGTCTTCTTAAAACTATTCTGTACTGTCTCGGGAGAGATCAGATACCTAGAACGCAAGTTCCGGGTACGGGTGGGCTCTGTTTTGTCATATCTTTCACCAGGAGAATGGGGTGCTACAGGGCTCGGTCTTGAGCGTGGCTCTTTTTGCCATTGCAATCAATTTGATCGTCAATTGTTTTTCAGCCGACGTTTCCGTATCTCTCTTAGTAGAAGATTTTGCAATTTATTGCAGTGCCCAGCGGACATGTCTCTTGGAGCGTTGTCTTCAATGCTGCCTTGACTGCCTATATTTCTGGAGCATTGAGAAGAGCTTCCGCTTCTTGACTGAGAAAACGGTGTGTATAAACTTGTGGAGATAAAAGGAATTTCTTCCACCTTCTCTACGTCTCGGCCCCGTTGCTCTCCCATTTGTGGAGACAACAAAATTCTTGGGACTCATGTTGGATCGTAAACTTTGCTGGTGTCAACACGTCTCCTACCTGGCTGTCCGTTGTGCCCGATCACTTAATGTTCCTCAGTGGCACATCATGGGGAGCGGATCGTACCATCCTTCACCTTTACCGGGCCACTGTTCAGTCGAAGCTGGACTATGGAAGCTTTGTATATTCCTCTGCACGGCCATCCATTCTCTGCTGTCTCAACTCCATTCACCATCGGGGATTACGCCTGGTGACCGGTGCATTTTATACCAGCCCTGTTGAAAGTCTGTATGCTGAAGCTGCTGTATTACCCTTGACCTCTCGGCGTGACATGCTCTTGTCGGTACGCGTGCAGACTGCTGTCAGTGCCCAACCATTCATCTTGCCCATTATTCTTTGAAGACTCCCTCGATCGCCAATATCGGTTTTCTGCGATAGCCCTGCTTCCACCTGGAGTTCAGTTTTGCTGCCTGCTTCAGCGACTCGATTTCACCCTTCCTTCCACCTTTGGGTTGAGCGAGGGCCCATTACCACCGTGGCATCAGGCCCAGGTTCACACCCACCTTGAACTTAGTTTGCTCCCCAAGGAGATCACTCTGGATTCGGTATATCGCTCGAGGCTTGTCGAACTCCGTTCACGCAGTATGCCTGCCCTCCAACAGGTGTCGTAAGGCTACTCAGTCAAAGAACACTGCTACCGTTTGGCGCCTCCTTAGAAAGTTATTCATAATGAAAATCGACAAGGTAACAAACTGATCAGCAGCACAGCGGTGTCGTTGAAAACCACATTGAACATTAGTCAGGAGGCGTCGAGATTAGAGGAGCCAGACCGAGCGTTAACCGTGCGTTCCATCACCTTACAGATTCACCTCGTGAGAGAAACGGGGCGGTTACTGGAAGGAAGATGTTTGTCCTTTCTCAGTTTAGGGACGGGGACAATGGCTTCACGAAAAATTGTGGGAACCTGACCTTCAGTCCATATGCGATTATTGGAGATTATTGCCCGCAGGAGAAAGGTTCTTCAGCATCTCAATATGGATGGAATCGGGACAGGGCGAGAGCACGGTCTAGCTCCTGCATGGTGAGAGACATTATAACTTTCACGATTAAAAGAGTGGAAAGAAGGCGGTCGTGCCTCCTCTGCCTGTTTGCGCAGGAGGGGGGCAGGGCGGTAATGGGCAGAGCTCGAAACCTCCGCAAAGGAGCGGACCAAAGTATTAAAAACATTAGCAGGGTCCACAAGGACTGCGTTCTCGGCGGTCAGGCCAGAAGTCGGGGAGTGAACCTCGATGCTGGATAAACGGCGTAGGCCACTCCCAGACAGCCGAGGAGGGAGTAAATCGGTTAAAAGATCTGGTAAAAGCAGCCTAACAAGCTTTTTTGCTGTCGTTTATAACACGATGACATTGCGCTCACAGTCGTATATAATTGATACGTCGGGTGGCGGTGAAGGTGCGTAAATCACGTCGCCGGGCTCTAAGTGTCGCAGCAGGCTGCAGTTCACAAAGGCCAATCGGGACACAAGTGTATGTATGTAAGTGGGAAAGAGCAGAAATAATTGATACATAAGCTGTGCAAGACTATTTCGTGTGGTTTGTATGACAGCCTATTGTTTCTATGGAATTTGATGTGTGTATCAACTAAGCTAATAAACATGGTCTTTCTAAAGGAATATTAGGTTGCACGACATAAGAATATCTGGCAGCATGAGAAAAAGTGAAAATCCAGGACTCCCACCTACATCAGGATAGTTGTTACCAAGTAAAGTTTACGTTGTAATTATTAGCATGTCATTAAAACTATACAACTTGTAAAACACGGCTACTGGTGTAACGTTAGTTCATTAAAAACCAAAGTTACTGCCAATTGTGTGCCTAACAGGGTGTATATAAAGACATCTTAAACATAATACAGTAAACCCCCTTTTTAATGAATCTAAAGGGACCAACAAATTTGTTCCTTAAATGAGGGTTAAAATGCACTAAAGAAGTGTTCCAGGATCAAATTTGGATACTTAGGCCATATAAATACTCATAAATCACACTCACCTTGTGCTGCATACAAAAACAGTGTACCATGACACATTTCATCTTTCTACTGTTAGGTCACATCAAAAATCATCGATTGGTATCTTGAATTAAAAGGAGCATTCAGAAGAGAAGATAGTTTTAGAAGAAAATTTAATTTCACTGACACTGAAGGACTTAATTCACCAAAATGTCTGGTTCACTCTCTCATTTCTTAAAAACATCTAAAGAGTAGTTTGCCTTTTCCATCCAGAATAGTGCACCCCTAAGAGTTGTCTTTCCAGCTGGTTAATGTTGATGAATGCCTCATCCACAACATAGGATGATAAATACCTTCTCACAGTCTCAAGCCCTTCCACTGCTTTGGAGAAACTTGGTACAGGTGGGTCCTCTTCATTATCATTGTCATCCTCACTGTTAAGTTTTTTGACTGATTTCCACGGCACACAGCTCACTCACGTCCACAACTGGTTTAGATGTAGATACCTCGTCATCACACATAATAAAATCTTTGAATGTTACAGTGTCTGGCACTTCCAAAACATTCCAGTCTTCTTCTGGGATATCATCTTCCACGTCCTCCACAGATGATGATGCCCCACAACCAGCATTTGCAAAGCGGTTTATGATTGTTTGCTGTCCAACTGCATTCCAGGCAGCCACAAACATGTGCATTGCCTGCAGAACATTCAACTTCATGGTTTGCTTTCTTTGCAAATACGAAATTGACTTCTAGACTAAAGCCATTCTGCATTTGGCTTTCACGGAATGAATTATTCCCAAGTCCAGTTGCTGTAAATGACTGGTGCTATTTGCTGGAAGATATACAACACTGATATTCCTTCAAAAGGACGTATCTTTTGGATGAGCCGGGCAGCTATCAAGTATCAGTGCAATCTTTCTGCCTGCTGAGCCCATTTTAGAGCCCGAGCCTCTCAGGAAATGAAAAAAATCTGTCGTCATCCGTGCAGTTTTGTTCGTACTTGCATGGTAATGTCTTTATGTTCTTAAAACACCTTAGAGACTGATACTTTCCAATAATCAGGGGCGGCAACTTTTCACTACCATCACTTTTTACACACAATAGTGCAGTCATCCTATCCTTGCTCTTTTGGCCCCCATGACATTTTGCGCCCCTAATTGCAAGTGTTTTCGACGGCATTAGGATGTAAAAATATTAAAAATATTTGTTTGTTCATAAACTTGAAGCAGTTGTGGCAAAGTGTTACTCTTCCAATATTCTGCACTTTCACTGTCCACAGTAATACTTTCACCACATAATTTTTGTGTAGAGAGATTGTCGTTTCTTTAAATGATCCAGCTACCCTTTTGATGCGGTGAAGTCAACGTCTCCCATCTTCATTGCAATTTCCAAAGCCTCTTCACGCAGCACGTTGCCACCTATGGAAATATTTGCAGCTCTCATTGTATGAAACCATTCTAACAAACAAGTTTCCAAGTCTGTACGATGAATCACGAATATTTTCCCGTTCGGACGAACACGAACAGCGACTCTCTAGATTTAATAAGGTCTGCTTATTTTTCAAAATCCCACACAAAGACAATGGCGCCAAATCTTATTTCTTGGCCAAGTGGCATATTTTCACGCCGCGGTTTTCTTCAAAATCACGGATGATGGTTAACTTCTGCTGAATCGTAAACTTTCTACGTTTGCTAGCCATGTCACAGGAACTACAGAACAACAAAAACACGAACAACTCTGCCACAAAGATTGCCACCTCTATCCACGCTTCAATTTATCGTGCGACCCACCGACTGACCAATGAAATTCGTAGCAGCCTACACACGTTCCGACCAGCTGCGTGCAGCACCTCCATTTTCTGGTGTACGCTTGTCGAACTATTGTTTTTCGCGTGTTGGCTGTGCAGACAGCAGACGGACCACAGGCAGGAAGTTGGTCGGGTAGCTCTACACACGCACAATTTGAGTGGAGTGGTGGGTGCACGGCAGGCTCCACCAACCATCAGACACGCAAAGTTGGTCGGGAAGCACGTCCACATGTCCAATTTAATGGACCACAGATTATCGGAATATAAATGAATAAAGCCTACAATACGATTTAATGTCCAAAAATGGAAAGTGTCACAGCAGGGCGTATTTTTTTCTTTGCAAATTGTTACACAGTTATTCATTTAAAGCGGGCTTTGAAAGAAAGGGCAATTCGTTAAAAGCGAAACTCGGTGGCATTGCTTATATGGGGTTATAGCCGGGACCGACGAAAATATTCCTTAAAAGTGGGAATTCCTTAAATGCGGATTTGTTCAAGTGAGGTTTTACTGCACATGAATAAAAAAGAGGTAGCAAAAATTCAAGAAAGTATATATCAACACGGCTGTTCATTCATGTGGCAAGGTGTCAAGTCACAACCTACAGAACAAAAATGAATTAGTCATGTACAACATAGTTTCAATCGTCTGATATTCACAAAGCCTAAAACTTAACATTTATCTTGGACCTTCACAAGTAGGATACAAATACTGTTACAGCTGCAGTAACATTGACCCAGACTATAAAAGTAAATCTATGCAATGCTACATCTCTTAATTCCGACAAGGGCACTGCAGGCCAGCAGCTCTGCACAGCCAGTAAGCTACAGTATTCGGGATTGGCAGGTCTTGCACCAGACTTTTCATACTGCACATGCACAGTTAGAGGAAAGCAGCCCTGAACTAAAATTAAAAAAAAATGATGGAAAGTCCAGGAAAAATGGCTGAATTTTGAAAAGGCTACTACTAGTAGTAAGACTTTACCATCTTACTTGTTCCATGCATCATGAGTACAACAATATTAACCTGAAGTGAATATTAAAAAGTGTCTGTATCAAAAATTATTACATGAGACTAATATTTTTATATTAGGTTTTTATTTATTTTCTTTAATTTTTTGCATATTTACTAATTTATATCTAAACATTCATCTAATCTATAAAAGGAGTTATTCATAAATTTTTAGTTTTAAATGGTAGTTGGCTATCTGGTGACAAGCCCTTTGTGGCAGTACAGCTTACCCCTTTGTGGGGCAAATGTAGATTTAAATAGTGTAGCTATGTATGCCGCTATTACTTTTGAATTTTGTTTTGAATGTTTAATTTTGTAAGGTGTAGGTATACAAATATATTGTGAAACATCCCTAGATCCTGAAATAAGTGTCTGCAGAATGATCTTGGTTGGGCCCTTTGAAAATATTTTGATCACACACTTGTCATGATTACTCTAATTGCCTCAGAATACAAAAGCATAAAATGAAAGTTGTTTTAATATAATTTACTGATTGTGACACCAAAATTACCAGTAGTTTGGAAGGACCATTTATCGCTTTGGACGGCCTAATATCGATATGTATCGAAGACACGAGTATCGCAGTGTCGTATATCAAACACACTAACATCTTCGTGTGTTAGGAAACATGTTCACGAACAAATGAAAACATTCATTTTGATGTATATAAACAAAGTAAATAATGCTGTTGGGTACATATAAGTACCTGTCAACCGTATAGTAGGTATAGCATGTTTTATTTATTTTATGATCTGTATGAAATTTTCGGTTCATAAAGCTATTATCGTGGTCTAGGCTATTACTTAAACTGATCTGTAGCGTAGCCTTAACTAGGTTAGGTCTAGGTTAAATTTTTTAAAATTTCCTATTTAGTACGTGAATCTCCGGTTCAGAAAGGCATTGTGGTCTAGGCTAAACCATTTTCTCCTACATCATAAAGGCAACTGTTTTCACCTACGCTTTCAAGTAAACTACGGTAGCGTTCTTATGCTCGCATGTTCGATACAAATTGACACTACGCAACTATCTATAGTCGTCATTATCGATAGCATGCCGTCCTAAGCGTTATACAACGGTTCTTCCAAATTACCAGTGGCCCTGAAAGCATATGTAGATTAAAAGTTTGATTGCATTAGTAACTTAGACGTGCCAACAGCAAACACAGGTTAAGATGTGCCAACAGCAAATGCAAGAATAGTAGGCAGAGTGTGTGTGTGTGTGTGTGTGTGTGTGTGTGTGTGTGTGTGTGTGTGTTGCCGAGGTTGGTAATGGCCTATTCTGGGATAGCTGACAGGAAAAATACCATTTTGGATATTGCTTGTAAATACTTGGGTGGACACTAGAAATACCCCAAAATTGTTAGTCTTTATGAGAAACTATGCATGACAAAGAGGTGGGCAGGTTAAACATTGATATAGCCTACACTATAACAGTATGAACATCAGGAGAAAATATTCAATGTCGCTGAAAGTTTACACACCCAAAATACAGCTGGCCAGGGAGCATATGCAAAACAAAGGTTCTGGATTACTTCTGGAAACACTAGTTTATAAAAATTCCTGTTACCTAGCTTTGTAAGAAATTCAAAATTTTTTAGGGACCTCTACGAGACTGTAGTTTTACCCTAAATTGGTGTGTGTGGACAATTCAACTGAAAGGTTCAAAAAATAAATATTAATGTAAAAAAATTAAGGTATTTTCTCAAGGCTCATTTGATATGAGATGTACTTCCTTAGTGTATTGCCCATCAATTCTACAGCATTTAACGTTCTTCTGCTTATTTCTAGAGGCTGATCCTCCCTCTGCTCTCTTCCCTGAAGCCTCTCTCTATCTGGAGCCGTGCTGTTCGGTATGCCTTTCTCTCTTGGTCTTCTGATTCCACTGCAGCTCGTTTCCTTTTCCTGTAGGTCTTAGTCAGGAGAGAGGGACTAACAGCATCCTTCAGAGGTAACATTAAGGGCCTTAGTAAAAATTTTGCATATACAAAGCAACTGATAGAAGAAAAAAAGATGGTTCTGGTTCGGTTTGATTTATACCAATCTGTATGAAGGAAACACACATCAAGTAATGGTTGAGGCTACTCTAACCAATGTGGCACATTATTACAAGCAAAAACAAATTATCTAGTTTCACCTATAGAAATTAACAATGAAAGGGTGCAGAAACTTTTAGCATTTGAAGTGACTATAAGCAAAAAGCTGTATGTAAGGAAAACCATAACTGCAAGCTTATTGCAACATTCTTCAAAGCGCACTACAATTAAAATTATGTACAATAGCTACAACATACATCAAAGGTATTGTGAAGATCACATGCAGTGACCTAACCTGTGAAAAATTTTGTGTTTGCCCAGGTGCTAGCTGTGCCTAAGGTCTCTTGACGTCCCTGGTTTAGAGATATCAGGCTCAGAACTATTACCTTGGGAGACTACTGATATATCTAGCTCGTGAGCCACACCAGGTTCTGGCTCTCTAGAGCCTGCCTGACCACTAAAAGGAAAGTCATTGCTTAATATAACAAATTGTACAGACCCTATAGTCAAATGGGGTAGCTGTACCACATTGTTAAGAATTATGGACAAATTTCACATCAAACATTTTAAAACTTTACACATAGGCCTATAGATATTGAACACTTAGAAATGAAATGTGTAATTTCACAATAACAGTCAAAACTATACTGGTACAAAGTTAGGCTGTCATTCAGGATAACTTTAGATCAGTCTTAAACACTTTTACACATTCAGGGCAAATGAACATGCCAGAAGAAACGAGGCGTTTATAAGAAGTATTTTAATTCAGTTGACTGAAATATATTTTTTACGCTGCATTGTGCAACTTTATTCATGGCATTCTTAAGTTTTCTTCACACCCAAACCAATTGACTACCCTATGAGCATGCGGGTGGATGGAAATAAATACTAGAAATCTGAAGGAAAAAAAACCTTAGTTCAGAATAACTCGTGTAGATTGAATAAATAGGCCTATTTTAAAATAAAGTTAAATCGTATGTACTCACTGGACTGGTAATCTACCAAGCTACACTATTACTGTATACGGAGATTTGAAATAAAGTTCACGTGGTGCATGCATTAAGCACCATGCTTAACCTTACCATCACCTGTGAGGAGTAGACGGGGGGGGGGGGGGGTTGATGTTTGCCTTGTCTTTGAATAGGTCCTCCATTTCTCTCTGAAACGGAAAAACCTTTCGCGATCTTCCTGTTTTCTCATTGTGCTCCTTCACTTTGTTGAAGTTGCGCACAAGGACTCGCCATTTGTTCTCACATTGGGCACTAGTGAAACTCAGGCGACAAGATTTGGTTAATTCGTGTGACACAAACTCCCAAAAATGTCGCCACAGCCGCATTTTGTGGGTACCTGACAGCATGCAAACAAAATGCATTTGAAACTAAGATAGGAACTATAGCAATTAGAAATTAAATTTAATACTTATTGAAAACAAACAAATGCTACATTAAAATCATGCTAACAGCAATAATTAGGTACCTATCTTATGCCTGTGCAGCCTGAACAACTCAATAAGACTTAACGTAGTCTCTGTTGACCAACATCCTAGTCCAGCGGGAGGAAAACCTTGAAATATTCTTCCAATCCCTCTTCTGAAAGTAAATTAAACTTAAATATTTAAATATATAAATTACACCCAGCAAACACTACATACAAAATGAGACAAGATTCTTACGTCGCACAAAGGCAGTGGTCTCCACAAAGGTATCGGCTTGCGAACTCGTGGCTACGATCGAGTTCTCTCCAGCAAGAGTAGATCACAAGTGAGAAAGAGAAGCACACACGTCGGACGACTTCCGAAGAGAGCACAGGTGTCAACTATCGCTACGGGTGGCCAATATGCGAAACAGGTGAAATAAGCGCTAGAGTTGGCTTCGTAGTTGGCAACTGTCAAAAGGCGCGCATGCGCAGTAGAGGCCTTCCAAATAGTCAGCAACTGTCAGGAACTATCAGCGTTTGGGCCACTCGAACGAACCTAGTCTGTTTAGTGCCCGTCTGCAGGTCACCAATTGATTCGATGAGTATTCGCACAGGTTATCTGAAGCGCTCGGTGATCGAAGTCGCCATTTCATTAATATGCTGTCTGTGACTCGTGAGTAGCTGATGATTGGATTTCCACGACTGGCCAAGATATTTCTGCAGGTAGCTCTAGCAGATGGGGCCCGTCGTTCCCCGCTAATGTACGGGCCCTGCCTGTCTGATTTAGTCTCGCCGATCTGCTCGCGGGCCGGGTCTGTTTGTGCGGCGGATTTTTGATTTATCGACGGATACTGCGATGCTCCTCGACGAGCCAGAGGCTGTGGGTTGTGGAACTTCCTCGTAATGATCGTACATTCGAAAATGTGTGTCAGTAGTAAGTTTTTGAATACTATTACGAAATGACATTCGCCGTAGTGACGTGATACAGTGGGATGTTTGTACCTCACCACAGTTTTAGCTTTGCAACTTTCATAATTTTCGATTGACCCAAAATCGGGAAATCGATGTCCAATTCGAGGGAGGATCGGGACGTATTAACACACCATTGAAAATATGGACGTCCCACAAAAATCTCGACACTTGACAATACTAGTCCCCATTCGGGTCGATGGGAACAAATACTAGAAATCGTGAAAAAATGACTTGGTACAGAATAACTTCTTGGTTGAATACGTAATAGGCCTATTTTAAACAAAAGTTAAATCGTACGATATTATTGACTGGACTGGTAGGCTACCAAGTTACACCATTATTGTATACAGAGATTCAAAATAAAGTTCACGCGGCGCATGCATTAAGCACCATGCTTAACTTAACATCACATGCGTAGTGTAGGGGGCGGGGCGGTATATTGCCTTATTCTTGAAGATGCCCTTAATCTCCTCCTAGAACTGGAAAACCTTTCTGGATCTTCTATTTTTTCATTTTCCTCTTTCCCTTTATTAAAGTTCCTCCCGAGGATCCTCCATCTATCTTCACACTGCGCACTAGTAAACCTACATAGTCTCCCTTGTCCGGCATCCCGGTCCAGGAGGAGGAAAGAACTCAAAATATTCTTAAAGTCCCACTTCTCAAAGTAATTAATTTAAACCTAAATATAATATACATTACACCCATCAAACACTACATACAAAATAAAACAAGTTTCTTACGCCGCACAGAGCTATCTGCTTCCAGCGAACTCGTGGCGACGATGAAAGTGAAGTTATCTACAGGAAGGCTAGATCACAAATGGTGAGCAAACAAGTTGGGGACTGCCGATGAGAGCAAAGGTGCCAACTAGCATTATGGTTGGCCAAACTGCGAAACAGGTGAAATAAGCATTAGTTGGCTCCGGAGTTACAAACTGTCAAAGTGCACATATGCAGTGGAGACCTTCCAAATCGTCAAACTATCAGGAACAATCAGCATGTTTGTTGGCATTGTCAACTGTCATTTTTAACACTGTTGCCAACATCAACTACGTGACAGTAACCTTGCACTAAGAAATCCTCTTGGTGTGTTCACGAATATATATTAGTTTACATTAAGTACCACATTTCAAAATTAATGGTTCTGTATTTAGTTTCAGGAAACCTGTTTACTTTTGTACGTGATTTAAAGGGCAGTTTCTGAATAATTGTGTTCATGCATGCTTGAAGTTGGCACCATTTCACGGACTCTAATATTGCTCTTGGAAGTGCTAAATTTATTCTTCCCACTCCCGAGAACAAAGTTGAAATTACCACAACAATTTAAACTCAGTTTTGCTCAAATTGACTATGGACTGAACGTAAGTTGAATAGGAGACTAACAAATGTCGGTACAGTTACACGTTAATGGGCTATTACTTTTGTTGATGCATGTAATGCTGGCAAGTTTGAACGCACCATGCGGGAATGGGAAACATGTGAACGAATCAATTTAACATGCATTAATTGCAATTGGGACAGGGACTTGAAAAAATGGTGGTGCGAAGTTGGAAAATGCAATAATGTGTCCTAACGTGGTACCACTGTACCGATTACCTGGACTATGCTAAATACATGAGGTATGGCAGTATAACTTTTTGATGATTAGCTATGGTATCGCTTTTGCTGTTTTCCATGAGAGCATAGGCCTAAAACGAAAGTACAGTACTCAAAAAACTATGTTTTTTGAGATATGATACACGAGTGCAGCCTTACAGGGGAGAAACGGTGTATTTATGGAGCCGGTACCATAAATTCAATACGGGTAGTGCATTCGGTTGGTTAGGATAGGCTAAAATCCTTAATCATTTAATCACACATAATATGAAATGATAGTTTATTGAAACTGTTACATTAAAAATATATCTATATACAACTAATGTTATGCAACGTGTCACTTTAATCACGAATGGCCGCCCGTGTTTTGCTTTTGTGATGTGGCTGGTGCAAACTGTGTGCTGTTAAAAAGTACGGTAACCACCTGAAATAGGAAAAATTTTGAATTTGTTTCCAATACTGGTAATTCATCCTTCACCAAAGGATGTAAAGGATGAAAATAAAAACTGTTAGGCCTATCTTAATCTTCTCTCTCGCCTCTGCTGCTGCTGCTGCTGCTGCTGTTGCTGTCGTCATTACAAACCATAGTTGAAGCTGCATTGTTTCCTAGGCGCTCTTTCTATAGGTCATCTGCTGATCCATCCTGGGCACATGAAATGGCAGTCTTCTTAAAACTATTCTGTACTGTCTCGGGAGAGATCAGATACCTAGAACGCAAGTTCCGGGTACGGGTGGGCTCTGTTTTGTCATATCTTTCACCAGGAGAATGGGGTGCTACAGGGCTCGGTCTTGAGCGTGGCTCTTTTTGCCATTGCAATCAATTTGATCGTCAATTGTTTTTCAGCCGACGTTTCCGTATCTCTCTTAGTAGAAGATTTTGCAATTTATTGCAGTGCCCAGCGGACATGTCTCTTGGAGCGTTGTCTTCAATGCTGCCTTGACTGCCTATATTTCTGGAGCATTGAGAAGAGCTTCCGCTTCTTGACTGAGAAAACGGTGTGTATAAACTTGTGGAGATAAAAGGAATTTCTTCCACCTTCTCTACGTCTCGGCCCCGTTGCTCTCCCATTTGTGGAGACAACAAAATTCTTGGGACTCATGTTGGATCGTAAACTTTGCTGGTGTCAACACGTCTCCTACCTGGCTGTCCGTTGTGCCCGATCACTTAATGTTCCTCAGTGGCACATCATGGGGAGCGGATCGTACCATCCTTCACCTTTACCGGGCCACTGTTCAGTCGAAGCTGGACTATGGAAGCTTTGTATATTCCTCTGCACGGCCATCCATTCTCTGCTGTCTCAACTCCATTCACCATCGGGGATTACGCCTGGTGACCGGTGCATTTTATACCAGCCCTGTTGAAAGTCTGTATGCTGAAGCTGCTGTATTACCCTTGACCTCTCGGCGTGACATGCTCTTGTCGGTACGCGTGCAGACTGCTGTCAGTGCCCAACCATTCATCTTGCCCATTATTCTTTGAAGACTCCCTCGATCGCCAATATCGGTTTTCTGCGATAGCCCTGCTTCCACCTGGAGTTCAGTTTTGCTGCCTGCTTCAGCGACTCGATTTCACCCTTCCTTCCACCTTTGGGTTGAGCGAGGGCCCATTACCACCGTGGCATCAGGCCCAGGTTCACACCCACCTTGAACTTAGTTTGCTCCCCAAGGAGATCACTCTGGATTCGGTATATCGCTCGAGGCTTGTCGAACTCCGTTCACGCAGTATGCCTGCCCTCCAACAGGTGTCGTAAGGCTACTCAGTCAAAGAACACTGCTACCGTTTGGCGCCTCCTTAGAAAGTTATTCATAATGAAAATCGACAAGGTAACAAACTGATCAGCAGCACAGCGGTGTCGTTGAAAACCACATTGAACATTAGTCAGGAGGCGTCGAGATTAGAGGAGCCAGACCGAGCGTTAACCGTGCGTTCCATCACCTTACAGATTCACCTCGTGAGAGAAACGGGGCGGTTACTGGAAGGAAGATGTTTGTCCTTTCTCAGTTTAGGGACGGGGACAATGGCTTCACGAAAAATTGTGGGAACCTGACCTTCAGTCCATATGCGATTATTGGAGATTATTGCCCGCAGGAGAAAGGTTCTTCAGCATCTCAATATGGATGGAATCGGGACAGGGCGAGAGCACGGTCTAGCTCCTGCATGGTGAGAGACATTATAACTTTCACGATTAAAAGAGTGGAAAGAAGGCGGTCGTGCCTCCTCTGCCTGTTTGCGCAGGAGGGGGGCAGGGCGGTAATGGGCAGAGCTCGAAACCTCCGCAAAGGAGCGGACCAAAGTATTAAAAACATTAGCAGGGTCCACAAGGACTGCGTTCTCGGCGGTCAGGCCAGAAGTCGGGGAGTGAACCTCGATGCTGGATAAACGGCGTAGGCCACTCCCAGACAGCCGAGGAGGGAGTAAATCGGTTAAAAGATCTGGTAAAAGCAGCCTAACAAGCTTTTTTGCTGTCGTTTATAACACGATGACATTGCGCTCACAGTCGTATATAATTGATACGTCGGGTGGCGGTGAAGGTGCGTAAATCACGTCGCCGGGCTCTAAGTGTCGCAGCAGGCTGCAGTTCACAAAGGCCAATCGGGACACAAGTGTATGTATGTAAGTGGGAAAGAGCAGAAATAATTGATACATAAGCTGTGCAAGACTATTTCGTGTGGTTTGTATGACAGCCTATTGTTTCTATGGAATTTGATGTGTGTATCAACTAAGCTAATAAACATGGTCTTTCTAAAGGAATATTAGGTTGCACGACATAAGAATATCTGGCAGCATGAGAAAAAGTGAAAATCCAGGACTCCCACCTACATCAGGATAGTTGTTACCAAGTAAAGTTTACGTTGTAATTATTAGCATGTCATTAAAACTATACAACTTGTAAAACACGGCTACTGGTGTAACGTTAGTTCATTAAAAACCAAAGTTACTGCCAATTGTGTGCCTAACAGGGTGTATATAAAGACATATTAAACATAATACAGTAAACCCCCTTTTTAATGAATCTAAAGGGACCAACAAATTTGTTCCTTAAATGAGGGTTAAAATGCACTAAAGAAGTGTTCCAGGATCAAATTTGGATACTTAGGCCATATAAATACTCATAAATCACACTCACCTTGTGCTGCATACAAAAACAGTGTACCATGACACATTTCATCTTTCTACTGTTAGGTCACATCAAAAATCATCGATTGGTATCTTGAATTAAAAGGAGCATTCAGAAGAGAAGATAGTTTTAGAAGAAAATTTAATTTCACTGACACTGAAGGACTTAATTCACCAAAATGTCTGGTTCACTCTCTCATTTCTTAAAAACATCTAAAGAGTAGTTTGCCTTTTCCATCCAGAATAGTGCACCCCTAAGAGTTGTCTTTCCAGCTGGTTAATGTTGATGAATGCCTCATCCACAACATAGGATGATAAATACCTTCTCACAGTCTCAAGCCCTTCCACTGCTTTGGAGAAACTTGGTACAGGTGGGTCCTCTTCATTATCATTGTCATCCTCACTGTTAAGTTTTTTGACTGATTTCCACGGCACACAGCTCACTCACGTCCACAACTGGTTTAGATGTAGATACCTCGTCATCACACATAATAAAATCTTTGAATGTTACAGTGTCTGGCACTTCCAAAACATTCCAGTCTTCTTCTGGGATATCATCTTCCACGTCCTCCACAGATGATGATGCCCCACAACCAGCATTTGCAAAGCGGTTTATGATTGTTTGCTGTCCAACTGCATTCCAGGCAGCCACAAACATGTGCATTGCCTGCAGAACATTCAACTTCATGGTTTGCTTTCTTTGCAAATACGAAATTGACTTCTAGACTAAAGCCATTCTGCATTTGGCTTTCACGGAATGAATTATTCCCAAGTCCAGTTGCTGTAAATGACTGGTGCTATTTGCTGGAAGATATACAACACTGATATTCCTTCAAAAGGACGTATCTTTTGGATGAGCCGGGCAGCTATCAAGTATCAGTGCAATCTTTCTGCCTGCTGAGCCCATTTTAGAGCCCGAGCCTCTCAGGAAATGAAAAAAATCTGTCGTCATCCGTGCAGTTTTGTTCGTACTTGCATGGTAATGTCTTTATGTTCTTAAAACACCTTAGAGACTGATACTTTCCAATAATCAGGGGCGGCAACTTTTCACTACCATCACTTTTTACACACAATAGTGCAGTCATCCTATCCTTGCTCTTTTGGCCCCCATGACATTTTGCGCCCCTAATTGCAAGTGTTTTCGACGGCATTAGGATGTAAAAATATTAAAAATATTTGTTTGTTCATAAACTTGAAGCAGTTGTGGCAAAGTGTTACTCTTCCAATATTCTGCACTTTCACTGTCCACAGTAATACTTTCACCACATAATTTTTGTGTAGAGAGATTGTCGTTTCTTTAAATGATCCAGCTACCCTTTTGATGCGGTGAAGTCAACGTCTCCCATCTTCATTGCAATTTCCAAAGCCTCTTCACGCAGCACGTTGCCACCTATGGAAATATTTGCAGCTCTCATTGTATGAAACCATTCTAACAAACAAGTTTCCAAGTCTGTACGATGAATCACGAATATTTTCCCGTTCGGACGAACACGAACAGCGACTCTCTAGATTTAATAAGGTCTGCTTATTTTTCAAAATCCCACACAAAGACAATGGCGCCAAATCTTATTTCTTGGCCAAGTGGCATATTTTCACGCCGCGGTTTTCTTCAAAATCACGGATGATGGTTAACTTCTGCTGAATCGTAAACTTTCTACGTTTGCTAGCCATGTCACAGGAACTACAGAACAACAAAAACACGAACAACTCTGCCACAAAGATTGCCACCTCTATCCACGCTTCAATTTATCGTGCGACCCACCGACTGACCAATGAAATTCGTAGCAGCCTACACACGTTCCGACCAGCTGCGTGCAGCACCTCCATTTTCTGGTGTACGCTTGTCGAACTATTGTTTTTCGCGTGTTGGCTGTGCAGACAGCAGACGGACCACAGGCAGGAAGTTGGTCGGGTAGCTCTACACACGCACAATTTGAGTGGAGTGGTGGGTGCACGGCAGGCTCCACCAACCATCAGACACGCAAAGTTGGTCGGGAAGCACGTCCACATGTCCAATTTAATGGACCACAGATTATCGGAATATAAATGAATAAAGCCTACAATACGATTTAATGTCCAAAAATGGAAAGTGTCACAGCAGGGCGTATTTTTTTCTTTGCAAATTGTTACACAGTTATTCATTTAAAGCGGGCTTTGAAAGAAAGGGCAATTCGTTAAAAGCGAAACTCGGTGGCATTGCTTATATGGGGTTATAGCCGGGACCGACGAAAATATTCCTTAAAAGTGGGAATTCCTTAAATGCGGATTTGTTCAAGTGAGGTTTTACTGCACATGAATAAAAAAGAGGTAGCAAAAATTCAAGAAAGTATATATCAACACGGCTGTTCATTCATGTGGCAAGGTGTCAAGTCACAACCTACAGAACAAAAATGAATTAGTCATGTACAACATAGTTTCAATCGTCTGATATTCACAAAGCCTAAAACTTAACATTTATCTTGGACCTTCACAAGTAGGATACAAATACTGTTACAGCTGCAGTAACATTGACCCAGACTATAAAAGTAAATCTATGCAATGCTACATCTCTTAATTCCGACAAGGGCACTGCAGGCCAGCAGCTCTGCACAGCCAGTAAGCTACAGTATTCGGGATTGGCAGGTCTTGCACCAGACTTTTCATACTGCACATGCACAGTTAGAGGAAAGCAGCCCTGAACTAAAATTAAAAAAAAATGATGGAAAGTCCAGGAAAAATGGCTGAATTTTGAAAAGGCTACTACTAGTAGTAAGACTTTACCATCTTACTTGTTCCATGCATCATGAGTACAACAATATTAACCTGAAGTGAATATTAAAAAGTGTCTGTATCAAAAATTATTACATGAGACTAATATTTTTATATTAGGTTTTTATTTATTTTCTTTAATTTTTTGCATATTTACTAATTTATATCTAAACATTCATCTAATCTATAAAAGGAGTTATTCATAAATTTTTAGTTTTAAATGGTAGTTGGCTATCTGGTGACAAGCCCTTTGTGGCAGTACAGCTTACCCCTTTGTGGGGCAAATGTAGATTTAAATAGTGTAGCTATGTATGCCGCTATTACTTTTGAATTTTGTTTTGAATGTTTAATTTTGTAAGGTGTAGGTATACAAATATATTGTGAAACATCCCTAGATCCTGAAATAAGTGTCTGCAGAATGATCTTGGTTGGGCCCTTTGAAAATATTTTGATCACACACTTGTCATGATTACTCTAATTGCCTCAGAATACAAAAGCATAAAATGAAAGTTGTTTTAATATAATTTACTGATTGTGACACCAAAATTACCAGTAGTTTGGAAGGACCATTTATCGCTTTGGACGGCCTAATATCGATATGTATCGAAGACACGAGTATCGCAGTGTCGTATATCAAACACACTAACATCTTCGTGTGTTAGGAAACATGTTCACGAACAAATGAAAACATTCATTTTGATGTATATAAACAAAGTAAATAATGCTGTTGGGTACATATAAGTACCTGTCAACCGTATAGTAGGTATAGCATGTTTTATTTATTTTATGATCTGTATGAAATTTTCGGTTCATAAAGCTATTATCGTGGTCTAGGCTATTACTTAAACTGATCTGTAGCGTAGCCTTAACTAGGTTAGGTCTAGGTTAAATTTTTTAAAATTTCCTATTTAGTACGTGAATCTCCGGTTCAGAAAGGCATTGTGGTCTAGGCTAAACCATTTTCTCCTACATCATAAAGGCAACTGTTTTCACCTACGCTTTCAAGTAAACTACGGTAGCGTTCTTATGCTCGCATGTTCGATACAAATTGACACTACGCAACTATCTATAGTCGTCATTATCGATAGCACGCCGTCCTAAGCGTTATACAACGGTTCTTCCAAATTACCAGTGGCCCTGAAAGCATATGTAGATTAAAAGTTTGATTGCATTAGTAACTTAGACGTGCCAACAGCAAACACAGGTTAAGATGTGCCAACAGCAAATGCAAGAATAGTAGGCAGAGTGTGTGTGTGTGTGTGTGTGTGTGTGTGTGTGTGTGTGTGTTGCCGAGGTTGGTAATGGCCTATTCTGGGATAGCTGACAGGAAAAATACCATTTTGGATATTGCTTGTAAATACTTGGGTGGACACTAGAAATACCCCAAAATTGTTAGTCTTTATGAGAAACTATGCATGACAAAGAGGTGGGCAGGTTAAACATTGATATAGCCTACACTATAACAGTATGAACATCAGGAGAAAATATTCAATGTCGCTGAAAGTTTACACACCCAAAATACAGCTGGCCAGGGAGCATATGCAAAACAAAGGTTCTGGATTACTTCTGGAAACACTAGTTTATAAAAATTCCTGTTACCTAGCTTTGTAAGAAATTCAAAATTTTTTAGGGACCTCTACGAGACTGTAGTTTTACCCTAAATTGGTGTGTGTGGACAATTCAACTGAAAGGTTCAAAAAATAAATATTAATGTAAAAAAATTAAGGTATTTTCTCAAGGCTCATTTGATATGAGATGTACTTCCTTAGTGTATTGCCCATCAATTCTACAGCATTTAACGTTCTTCTGCTTATTTCTAGAGGCTGATCCTCCCTCTGCTCTCTTCCCTGAAGCCTCTCTCTATCTGGAGCCGTGCTGTTCGGTATGCCTTTCTCTCTTGGTCTTCTGATTCCACTGCAGCTCGTTTCCTTTTCCTGTAGGTCTTAGTCAGGAGAGAGGGACTAACAGCATCCTTCAGAGGTAACATTAAGGGCCTTAGTAAAAATTTTGCATATACAAAGCAACTGATAGAAGAAAAAAAGATGGTTCTGGTTCGGTTTGATTTATACCAATCTGTATGAAGGAAACACACATCAAGTAATGGTTGAGGCTACTCTAACCAATGTGGCACATTATTACAAGCAAAAACAAATTATCTAGTTTCACCTATAGAAATTAACAATGAAAGGGTGCAGAAACTTTTAGCATTTGAAGTGACTATAAGCAAAAAGCTGTATGTAAGGAAAACCATAACTGCAAGCTTATTGCAACATTCTTCAAAGCGCACTACAATTAAAATTATGTACAATAGCTACAACATACATCAAAGGTATTGTGAAGATCACATGCAGTGACCTAACCTGTGAAAAATTTTGTGTTTGCCCAGGTGCTAGCTGTGCCTAAGGTCTCTTGACGTCCCTGGTTTAGAGATATCAGGCTCAGAACTATTACCTTGGGAGACTACTGATATATCTAGCTCGTGAGCCACACCAGGTTCTGGCTCTCTAGAGCCTGCCTGACCACTAAAAGGAAAGTCATTGCTTAATATAACAAATTGTACAGACCCTATAGTCAAATGGGGTAGCTGTACCACATTGTTAAGAATTATGGACAAATTTCACATCAAACATTTTAAAACTTTACACATAGGCCTATAGATATTGAACACTTAGAAATGAAATGTGTAATTTCACAATAACAGTCAAAACTATACTGGTACAAAGTTAGGCTGTCATTCAGGATAACTTTAGATCAGTCTTAAACACTTTTACACATTCAGGGCAAATGAACATGCCAGAAGAAACGAGGCGTTTATAAGAAGTATTTTAATTCAGTTGACTGAAATATATTTTTTACGCTGCATTGTGCAACTTTATCCATGGCATTCTTAAGTTTTCTTCACACCCAAACCAATTGACTACCCTATGAGCATGCGGGTGGATGGAAATAAATACTAGAAATCTGAAGGAAAAAAAACCTTAGTTCAGAATAACTCGTGTAGATTGAATAATAAATAGGCCTATTTTAAAATAAAGTTAAATCGTACGTACTCACTGGACTGGTAATCTACCAAGCTACACTATTACTGTATACGGAGATTCGAAATAAAGTTCACGTGGTGCATGCATTAAGCACCATGCTTAACCTTACCATCACCTGTGAGGAGTAGACGGGGGGGGGGGGGGGGTTAATGTTTGCCTTGTCTTTGAATAGGTCCTCCATTTCTCTCTGAAACGGAAAAACCTTTCGCGATCTTCCTGTTTTCTCATTGTGCTCCTTCACTTTGTTGAAGTTGCGCACAAGGACTCGCCATTTGTTCTCACATTGGGCACTAGTGAAACTCGGGCGACAAGATTTGGTTAATTCGTGTGACACAAACTCCCAAAAATGTCGCCACAGCCGCATTTTGTGGGTACCTGACAGCATGCAAACAAAATGCATTTGAAACTAAGATAGGAACTATAGCAATTAGAAATTAAATTTAATACTTATTGAAAACAAACAAATGCTACATTAGAATCATGCTAACAGCAATAATTAGGTACCTATCTTATGCCTGTGCAGCCTGAACAACTCAACAAGACTTAACGTAGTCTCTGTTGACCAACATCCTAGTCCAGCGGGAGGAAAAAACTCGAAATATTCTTCCAATCCCTTTTCTGAAAGTAAATTAAACGTAAATATATAAATTACACCCAGCAAACACTACATACAAAATGAGACAAGATTCTTACGTCGCACAAAGGCAGTGGTCTCCACAAAGGTATCGGCTTGCGAACTCGTGGCTACGATCGAGTTCTCTCCAGCAAGAGAAGATCACAAGTGAGAAAGAGAAGCACACACGTCGGACGACTTCCGAAGAGAGCACAGGTGTCAACTATCGCTACGGGTGGCCAATATGCAAAACAGGTGAAATAAGCGCTAGAGTTGGCTTCGTAGTTGGCAACTGTCAAAAGGCGCGCATGCGCAGTAGAGGCCTTCCAAATAGTCAGCAACTGTCAGGAACTATCAGCGTTTGGGCCACTCGAACGAACCTAGTCTGTTTAGTGCCCGTCTGCAGGTCACCAATTGATTCGATGAGTATTTGCACAGGTTATCTGAAGCGCTCGGTGATCGAAGTCGCCATTTCATTAATATGCTGTCTGTGACTCGTGAGTAGCTGATGATTGGATTTCCACGACTGGCCAAGATATTTCTGCAGGTAGCTCTAGCAGATGGGGCGTGTCGTTCCCCGCTAATGTACGGGCCCTGCCTGTCTGATTTAGTCTCGCCGATCTGCTCGCGGGCCGGGTCTGTTTGTGCGGCGGATTTTTGATTTATCGACGGATACTGCGATGCTCCTCGACGAGCCAGAGGCTGTGGGTTGTGGAACTTCCTCGTAATGATCGTACATTCGAAAATGTGTGTCAGTAGTAAGTTTTTGAATACTATTACGAAATGACATTCGCCGTAGTGACGTGATACAGTGGGATGTTTGTACCTCACCACAGTTTTAGCTTTGCAACTTTCATAATTTTCGATTGACCCAAAATCGGGAAATCGATGTCCAATTCGATGGAGGATCGGGACGTATTAACACACCATTGAAAATATGGACGTCCCACAAAAATCTCGACACTTGACAATACTAGTCCCCATTCGGGTCGATGGGAACAAATACTAGAAATCGTGAAAAAATGACTTGGTACAGAATAACTTCTTGGTTGAATACGTAATAGGCCTATTTTCAACAAAAGTTAAATCGGGGCGGTATATTGCCTTATTCTTGAAGATGTCCTTAATCTCCTCCTAGAACTGGAAAACCTTTCTGGATCTTCTATTTTTTTCATTTTCCTCTTTCCCTTTATTAAAGTTCCTCCCGAGGATCCTCCATCTATCTTCACACTGCGCACTAGTAAACCTCTTGCGACAAATTTTTGTCAGTTCGTGAGACAAACTCCCAAAAATGTTTCCACAGACACATTTTGTGGGTACCTGACAGAATGTGAACAAAATGCATTTGAAAAATGAAACAAATATAGGAACTTTAACCATCACACAGCAATTAAAAATTAAATTTAATACTTGTTAAACCAATGCTGCAATCGATGCAAATATTATGGCAAGATTAATACGCCACAGACATCCAAAATCGAAAATGGAAAAATGCTAAGTTAAAATTGTGCTGACAGCAATAATTAGGCACCTACCTCATGCCTACATAGTCTCCCTTGTCCGGCATCCCGGTCCAGGAGGAGGAAAGAACTCAAAATATTCTTAAAGTCCCACTTCTCAAAGTAATTAATTTAAACCTAAATATAATATACATTACACCCATCAAACACTACATACAAAATAAAACAAGTTTCTTACGCCGCACAGAGCTATCTGCTTCCAGCGAACTCGTGGCGACGATGAGAGTGAAGTTATCTACAGGAAGGCTAGATCACAAATGGTGAGCAAACAAGTTGGGGACTGCCGATGAGAGCAAAGGTGCCAACTAGCATTATGGTTGGCCAAACTGCGAAACAGGTGAAATAAGCATTAGTTGGCTCCGGAGTTACAAACTGTCAAAGTGCACATATGCAGTGGAGACCTTCCAAATCGTCAAACTATCAGGAACAATCAGCATGTTTGTTGGCATTGTCAACTGTCATTTTTAACACTGTTGCCAACATCAACTACGTGACAGTAACCTTGCACTAAGAAATCCTCTTGGTGTGTTCACGAATATATATTAGTTTACATTAAGTACCACATTTCAAAATTAATGGTTCTGTATTTAGTTTCAGGAAACCTGTTTACTTTTGTACGTGATTTAAAGGGCAGTTTCTGAATAATTGTGTTCATGCATGCTTGAAGTTGGCACCATTTCACGGACTCTAGTATTGCTCTTGGAAGTGCTAAATTTATTCTTCCCACTCCCGAGAACAAAGTTGAAATTACCACAACAATTTAAACTCAGTTTTGCTCAAATTGACTATGGACTGAACGTAAGTTGAATAGGAGACTAACAAATGTCGGTACAGTTACACGTTAATGGGCTATTACTTTTGTTGATGCATGTAATGCTGGCAAGTTTGAACGCACCATGCGGGAATGGGAAACGTGTGAACGAATCAATTTAACATGCATTAATTGCAATTGGGACAGGGACTTGAAAAAATGGTGGTGCGAAGTTGGAAAATGCAATAATGTGTCCTAACGTGGTACCACTGTACCGATTACCTGGACTATGCTAAATACATGAGGTATGGCAGTATAACTTTTTGATGATTAGCTATGGTATCGCTTTTGCTGTTTTCCATGAGAGCATAGGCCTAAAACGAAAGTACAGTACTAAAAAAAAACTACGTTTTTTGAGATATGATACACGAGTGCAGCCTTACAGTGGAGAAACGGTGTATTTATGGAGCCGGTACCATAAATTCAATACGGGTAGTGCATTCGGTTGGTTAGGATAGGCTAAAATCCTTAATCATTTAATCACACATAATATGAAATGATAGTTTATTGAAACTGTTACATTAAAAATATATCTATATACAACTAATGTTATGCAACGTGTCACTTTAATCACGAATGGCCGCCCGTGTTTTGCTTTTGTGATGTGGCTGGTGCAAACTGTGTGCTGTTAAAAAGTACGGTAACCACCTGAAATAGGAAAAATTTTGAATTTGTTTCCAATACTGGTAATTCATCCTTCACCAAAGGATGTAAAGGATGAAAATAAAAACTGTTAGGCCTATCTTAATCTTCTCTCTCGCCTCTGCTGCTGCTGCTGTTGCTGTCGTCATTACAAACCATAGTTGAAACTGCATTGTTTCCTAGGCGCTCTTTCTATAGGTCATCTGCTGATCCATCCTGGGCACATGAAATGGCAGTCTTCTTAAAACTATTCTGTACTGTCTCGGGAGAGATCAGATACCTAGAACGCAAGTTCCGGGTACGGGTGGGCTCTGTTTTGTCATATCTTTCACCAGGAGAATGGGGTGCTACAGGGCTCGGTCTTGAGCGTGGCTCTTTTTGCCATTGCAATCAATTTGATCGTCAATTGTTTTTCAGCCGACGTTTCCGTATCTCTTTTAGTAGAAGATTTTGCAATTTATTGCAGTGCCCAGCGGACATGTCTCTTGGAGCGTTGTCTTCAATGCTGCCTTGACTGCCTATATTTCTGGAGCATTGAGAAGAGCTTCCGCTTCTTGACTGAGAAAACGGTGTGTATAAACTTGTGGAGATAAAAGGAATTTCTTCCACCTTCTCTACGTCTCGGCCCCGTTGCTCTCCCATTTGTGGAGACAACAAAATTCTTGGGACTCATGTTGGATCGTAAACTTTGCTGGTGTCAACACGTCTCCTACCTGGCTGTCCGTTGTGCCCGATCACTTAATGTTCCTCAGTGGCACATCATGGGGAGCGGATCGTACCATCCTTCACCTTTACCGGGCCACTGTTCAGTCGAAGCTGGACTATGGAAGCTTTGTATATTCCTCTGCACGGCCATCCATTCTCTGCTGTCTCAACTCCATTCACCATCAGGGATTACGCCTGGTGACCGGTGCATTTTATACCAGCCCTGTTGAAAGTCTGTATGCTGAAGCTGCTGTATTACCCTTGACCTCTCGGCGTGACATACTCTTGTCGGTACGCGTGCAGACTGCTGTCAGTGCCCAACCATTCATCTTGCCCATTATTCTTTGAAGACTCCCTCGATCGCCAATATCGGTTTTCTGCGATAGCCCTGCTTCCACCTGGAGTTCAGTTTTGCTGCCTGCTTCAGCGACTCGATTTCACCCTTCCTTCCACCTTTGGGTTGAGCGAGGGCCCATTACCACCGTGGCATCGGGCCCAGGTTCACACCCACCTTGAACTTAGTTTGCTCCCCAAGGAGATCACTCTGGATTCGGTATATCGCTCGAGGCTTGTCGAACTCCGTTCACGCAGTATGCCTGCCCTCCAACAGGTGTCGTAAGGCTACTCAGTCGAAGAACACTGCTACCGTTTGGCGCTTCCTTAGAAAGTTATTCATAATGAAAATCGACAAGGTAACAAACTGATCAGCAGCACAGTGGTGTCGTTGAAAACCACATTGAACATTAGTCAGGAGGCGTCGAGATTAGAGGAGCCAGACCGAGCGTTAACCGTGCGTTCCATCACCTTACAGATTCACCTCGTGAGAGAAACGGGGCGGTTACTGGAAGGAAGATGTTTGTCCTTTCTCAGTTTAGGGACGGGGACAATGGCTTCACGAAAAATTGTGGGAACCTGACCTTCAGTCCATATGCGATTATTGGAGATTATTGCCCGCAGGAGAAAGGTTCTTCTGCATCTCAATATGGATGGAATCGGGACAGGGCGAGAGCACGGTCTAGCTCCTGCATGGTGAGAGACATTATAACTTTCACGATTAAAAGAGTGGAAAGAAGGCGGTCGTGCCTCCTCTGCCTGTTTGCGCAGGAGGGGGGCAGGGCGGTAATGGGCAGAGCTCGAAACCTCCGCAAAGGAGCGGACCAAAGTATTAAAAACATTAGCAGGGTCCACAAGGACTGCATTCTCGGCGGTCAGGCCAGAAGTCGGGGAGTGAACCTCGATGCTGGATAAACGGCGTAGGCCACTCCCAGACAGCCGAGGAGGGAGTAAATCGGTTAAAAGATCTGGTAAAAGCAGTCTAACAAGCTTTTTTGCTGTCGTTTATAACACGATGACATTGCGCTCACAGTCGTATATAATTGATACGTCGGGTGGCGGTGAAGGTGCGTAAATCACGTCGCCGGGCTCTAAGTGTCGCAGCAGGCTGCAGTTCACAAAGGCCAATCGGGACACAAGTGTATGTATGTAAGTGGGAAAGAGCAGAAATAATTGATACATAAGCTGTGCAAGACTATTTCGTGTGGTTTGTATGACAGCCTATTGTTTCTATGGAATTTGATGTGTGTATCAACTAAGCTAATAAACATGGTCTTTCTAAAGGAATATTAGGTTGCACGACATAAGAATATCTGGCAGCATGAGAAAAAGTGAAAATCCAGGACTCCCACCTACATCAGGATAGTTGTTAACAAGTAAAGTTTACGTTGTAATTCTTAGCATGTCATTAAAACTATACAACTTGTAAAACACGGCTACTGGTGTAACGTTAGTTCATTAAAAACCAAAGTTACTGCCAATTGTGTGCCTAACAGGGTGTATATAAAGACATATTAAACATAATACAGTAAACCCCCTTTTTAATGAATCTAAAGGGACCAACAAATTTGTTCCTTAAATGAGGGTTAAAATGCACCAAAGAAGTGTTCCAGGATCAAATTTGGATACTTAGGCCATATAAATACTCATAAATCACACTCACCTTGTGCTGCATACAAAAACAGTGTACCATGACTCATTTAATCTTTCTACTGTTGGGTCACATCAAAAATCATCGATTGGTATCTTGAATTAAAAGGAGCATTCAGAAGAGAAGATAGTTTTAGAAGAAAATTTAATTTCACTGACACTGAAGGAATTCATTCACCAAAATGTCTGGTTCACTCTCTAATTTCTTAAAAACATCTAAAGAGTAGTTTGCCTTTTCCATCCAGAATAGTGCACCCCTAAGAGTTGTCTTTCCAGCTGGTTAATGTTGATGAATGCCTCATCCACAACATAGGATGATAAATACCTTCTCACAGTCTCAAGCCCTTCCACTGCTTTGGAGAAACTTTGTACAGGTGGGTCCTCTTCATTATCATTGTCATCCTCACTGTTAAGTTTTTTGACTGATTTCCACGGCACACAGCTCACTCACGTCCACAACTGGTTTAGATGTAGATACCTCGTCATCACACATAATAAAATCTTTGACTGTTACAGTGTCTGGCACTTCCAAAACATTCCAGTCTTCTTCTGGGATATCATCTTCCACGTCCTCCACAGATGATGATGCCCCACAACCAGCATTTGCAAAGCGGTTTATGATTGTTTGCTGTCCAACTGCATTCCAGGCAGCCACAAACATGTGCATTGCCTGCAGAACATTCAACTTCATAGTTTGCTTTCTTTGCAAATACGGAATTGACTTCTAGACTAAAGCCATTCTGCATTTGGCTTTCACGGAATGAATTATTCCCAAGTCCAGTTGCTGTAAATGACTGGTGCTATTTGCTGGAAGATATACAACACTGATATTCCTTCAAAAGGACGTATCTTTTGGATGAGCCGGGCAGCTATCAAGTATCAGTGCAATCTTTCTGCCTGCTGAGCCCATTTTAGAGCCCGAGCCTCTCAGGAAATGAAAAAAAATCTGTCGTCATCCGTGCAGTTTTGTTCGTACTTGCATGGTAATGTCTTTATGTTCTTAAAACACCTTAGAGACTGATACTTTCCAATAATCAGGGGCGGCAACTTTTCACTACCATCACTTTTTACACACAATAGTGCAGTCATCCTATCCTTGCTCTTTTGGCCCCCATGACATTTTGCGCCCCTAATTGCAAGTGTTTTCGACGGCATTAGGATGTAAAAATATTAAAAATATTTTTTTGTTCATAAACTTGAAGCAGTTGTGGCAAAGTGTTACTCTTCCAATATTCTGCACTTTCACTGTCCACAGTAATACTTTCACCACATAATTTTTGTGTAGAGAGATTGTCGTTTCTTTAAATGATCCAGCTACCCTTTTGATGCGGTGAAGTCAACGTCTCCCATCTTCATTGCAATTTCCAAAGCCTCTTCACGCAGCACGTTGCCACCTATGGAAATATTTGCAGCTCTCATTGTATGAAACCATTCTAACAAACAAGTTTCCAAGTCTGTACGATGAATCACGAATATTTTCCCGTTCGGACGAGCACGAACAGCGACTCTCTAGATTTAATAAGGTCTGCTTATTTTTCAAAATCCCACACAAAGACAATGGCGCCAAATCTTATTTCTTGGCCAAGTGGCATATTTTCACGCCGCGGTTTTCTTCAAAATCACGGATGATGGTTAACTTCTGCTGAATCGTAAACTTTCTACGTTTGCTAGCCATGTCACAGGAACTACAGAACAACAAAAACACGAACAACTCTGCCACAAAGATTGCCACCTCTATCCACGCTTCAATTTATCGTGCGACCCACCGACTGACCAACGAAATTCGTAGCAGCCTACACACGTTCCGACCAACTGCGTGCAGCACCTCCATTTTCTGGTGTACGCTTGTCGAACTATTGTTTTTCGCGTGTTGGCTGTGCAGACAGCAGACTGACCACAGGCAGGAAGTTGGTCGGGTAGCTCTACACACGCACAATTTGAGTGGAGTGGTGGGTGCACGGCAGGCTCCACCAACCATCAGACACGCAAAGTTGGTCGGGAAGCACGTCCACATGTCCAATTTAATGGACCACAGATTATCGGAATATAAATGAATAAAGCCTACAATACGATTTAATGTCCAAAAATGGAAAGTGTCACAGCAGGGCGTATTTTTTTCTTTTCAAATTGTTACACAATTATTCATTTAAAGCGGGCTTTGAAAGAAAGGGCAATTCGTTAAAAGCGAAACTCGGTGGCATTGCTTATATGGGGTTATAGCCGGGACCGACGAAAATATTCCTTAAAAGTGGGAATTCCTTAAATGCGGATTTGTTCAAGTGAGGTTTTACTGCACATGAATAAAAAAGAGGTAGCAAAAATTCAAGAAAGTATATATCAACACGGCTGTTCATTCATGTGGCAAGGTGTCAAGTCACAACCTACAGAACAAAAATGAATTAGTCATGTACAACATAGTTTCAATCGTCTGATATTCACAAAGCCTAAAACTTAACACTTATCTTGGACCTTCACAAGTAGGATACAAATACTGTTACAGCTGCAGTAACATTGACCCAGACTATAAAAGTAAATCTATGCAATGCTACATCTCTTAATTCCGACAAGGGCACTGCAGGCCAGCAGCTCTGCGCAGCCAGTAAGCTACAGTATTTGGGATTGGCAGGTCTTGCACCAGACTTTTCATACTGCACATGCACTGTTAGAGGAAAGCAGCCCTGAACTAAAATAAAAAAATAAAAAATGATGGAAAGTCCAGGAAAGATGGCTGAATTTTGAAAAGGCTACTACTAGTAGTAAGACTTTACCATCTTACTTGTTCCATGCATCATGAGTACAACAATATTAACCTGAAGTGAATATTAAAAAGTGCCTGTATCAAAAATTATTACATGAGACTAATATTTTTATATTAGGTTTTTATTTATTTTCTTTAATTTTTTGCATATTTACTAATTTATATCTAAACATTCATCTAATCTATAAAAGGAGTTATTCATAAATTTTTAGTATTAAATGGTAGTTGGCTATCTGGTGACAAGCCCTTTGTGGCAGTACAGCTTACCCCTTTGTGGGGCAAAGGTAGATTTAAATAGTGTAGCTATGTATGCCGCTATTACTTTTGAATTTCGTTTTGAATGTTTAATTTTGTAAGGTGTAGGTATACAAATATATTGTGAAACATCCCTAGATCCTGAAATAAGTGTCTGCAGAATGATCTTGGTTGGGCCCTTTGAAAATATTTTGATCACACACTTGTCATGATTACTCTAATTGCCTCAGAATACAAAAGCATAAAATGAAAGTTGTTTTAATATAATTTACTGATTGTGACACCAAAATTACCAGTAGTTTGGAAGGACCATTTATCGCTTTGGACGGCCTAATAGCGATATGTATCGCAGTGTCGTATATCAAACACACTAACATCTTCGTGTGTTAGGAAACATGTTCACGAACAAATGAAAACATTCATTTTGATGTATATAAACAAAGTAAATAATGCTGTTGGGTACGTATAAGTACCTGTCAACCGTAGAGTAGGTATAGCATGTTTTATTTATTTTATGATCTGTATGAAATTTTCGGTTCATAAAGCTATTATCGTGGTCTAGGCTATTACTTAAACTGATCTGTAGAGTAGCCTTAACTAGGTTAGGTCTAGGTTAAATTTTTTTAAATTTCCTATTTAGTACGTGAATCTCTGGTTCAGAAAGGCATTGTGGTCTAGGCTAAACCATTTTCTCCTACATCATAAAGGCAACTGTTTTCACCTACGCTTTCAAGTAAACTACGGTAGCGTTCTTATGCTCGCATGTTCGATACAAATTGACACTACGCAACTATCTATAGTCGTCATTATCGATAGCACGCCGTCCTAAGCGTTATACAACGGTTCTTCCAAATTACCAGTGGCCCTGAAAGCATATGTAGATTAAAAGTTTGATTGCATTAGTAACTTAGACGTGCCAACAGCAAACACAGGTTAAGACGTGCCAACAGCAAATGCAAGAATAGTAGGCAGAGTGTGTGTGTGTGTGTGTGTGTGTGTGTGTGTGTGTGTGTGTGTGTGTGTGTGTGTTGCCGAGGTTGGTAATGGCCTATTCTGGGATAGCTGACAGGAAAAATACCATTTTGGATATTGCTAGTAAATACTTGGGTGGACACTAGAAATACCCCCAAAATTGTTAGTCTTTATGAGAAACTATGCATGACAAAGAGGTGGTCAGGTTAAACATTGATATAGCCTACACTATAACAGTATGAACATCAGGAGAAAATATTCAATGTCACTGAAAGTTTACACACCCAAAATACAGCTGGCCAGGGAGCATATGCAAAGCAAAGGTTCTGGATTACTTCTGGAAACACTAGTTTATAAAAATTCCTGTTACCTAGCTTCGTAAGAAATTCAAAATTTTTTAGGGACCTCTACGAGACTGTAGTTTTACCCTAAATTGGTGTGTGTGGACAATTCAACTGAAAGGTTCAAAAAATAAATATTAATGTAAAAAATTAAGGTATTTTCTCAAGGCTCATTTGATATGAGATGTACTTCCTTAGTGTATTGCCCATCAATTCTACAGCATTTAACGTTCTTCTGCTTATTTCTAGAGCCTGATCCTCCCTCTGCTCTCTTCCCTGAAGCCTCTCTCTATCTGGAGCCGTGCTGTTCGGTATGCCTTTCTCTCTTGGTCTTCTGATTCCACTGCAGCTCGTTTCCTTTTCCTGTAGGTCTTAGTCAGGAGAGAGGGACTAACAGCATCCTTCAGAGGTAACATTAAGGGCCTTAGTAAAAATTTTGCATATACGAAGCAACTGATAGAAGAAAAAAAGATGGTTCTGGTTTGGTTTGATTTATACCAATCTGTATGAAGGAAACACACATCAAGTAATGGTTGAGGCTACTCTAACCAGTGTGGCACATTATTACAAGCAAAAACAAATTATCTAGTTTCACCTATAGAAATTAACAATGAAAGGGTGCAGAAACTTTTAGCATTTGAAGTGACTATAAGCAAAAAGCTGTATGTAAGGAAAACCATAACTGCAAGCTTATTGCAACATTCTTCAAAGCGCACTACAATTAAAATTATGTACAATAGCTACAACATACATCAAAGGTATTGTGAAGATCACATGCAGTGACCTAACCTGTGAAAAATTTTGTGTTTGCCCAGGTGCTAGCTGTGCCTAAGGTCTCTTGACGTCCCTGGTTTAGAGATATCAGGCTCAGAACTATTACCTTGGGAGACTACTGATATATCTAGCTCGTGAGCCACACCAGGTTCTGGCTCTCTAGAGCCTGCCTGACCACTAAAAGGAAAGTCATTGCTTAATATAACAAATTGTACAGACCCTATAGTCAAATGGGGTAGCTGTACCACATTGTTAAGAATTATGGACAAATTTCACATCAAACATTTTAAAACTTTACACATAGGCCTATAGATATTGAACACTTAGAAATGAAATGTGTAATTTCACAATAACAGTCAAAACTATACTGGTACAAAGTTAGGCTGTCATTCAGGATAACTTTAGATCAGTCTTAAACACTTTTACACATTCAGGGCAAATGAACATGCCAGAAGAAACGAGGCGTTTATAAGAAGTATTTTAATTCAGTTGACTGAAATATATTTTTTACGCTGCATTGTGCAACTTTATTCATGGCATTCTTAAGTTTTCTTCACACCCAAACCAATTGACTACCCTATGAGCATGCGGGTGGATGGAAATAAATACTAGAAATCTGAAGGAAAAAAAACCTTAGTTCAGAATAACTCGTGTAGATTGAATAATAAATAGGCCTATTTTAAAATAAAGTTAAATCGTACGTACTCACTGGACTGGTAATCTACCAAGCTACACTATTACTGTATACGGAGATTCGAAATAAAGTTCACGTGGTGCATGCATTAAGCACCATGCTTAACCTTACCATCACCTGTGAGGAGTAGACGGGGGGGGGGGGGGGGGGTTAATGTTTGCCTTGTCTTTGAATAGGTCCTCCATTTCTCTCTGAAACGGAAAAACCTTTCGCGATCTTCCTGTTTTCTCATTGTGCTCCTTCACTTTGTTGAAGTTGCGCACAAGGACTCGCCATTTGTTCTCACATTGGGCACTAGTGAAACTCGGGCGACAAGATTTGGTTAATTCGTGTGACACAAACTCCCAAAAATGTCGCCACAGCCGCATTTTGTGGGTACCTGACAGCATGCAAACAAAATGCATTTGAAACTAAGATAGGAACTATAGCAATTAGAAATTAAATTTAATACTTATTGAAAACAAACAAATGCTACATTAGAATCATGCTAACAGCAATAATTAGGTACCTATCTTATGCCTGTGCAGCCTGAACAACTCAACAAGACTTAACGTAGTCTCTGTTGACCAACATCCTAGTCCAGCGGGAGGAAAAAACTCGAAATATTCTTCCAATCCCTTTTCTGAAAGTAAATTAAACGTAAATATATAAATTACACCCAGCAAACACTACATACAAAATGAGACAAGATTCTTACGTCGCACAAAGGCAGTGGTCTCCACAAAGGTATCGGCTTGCGAACTCGTGGCTACGATCGAGTTCTCTCCAGCAAGAGAAGATCACAAGTGAGAAAGAGAAGCACACACGTCGGACGACTTCCGAAGAGAGCACAGGTGTCAACTATCGCTACGGGTGGCCAATATGCAAAACAGGTGAAATAAGCGCTAGAGTTGGCTTCGTAGTTGGCAACTGTCAAAAGGCGCGCATGCGCAGTAGAGGCCTTCCAAATAGTCAGCAACTGTCAGGAACTATCAGCGTTTGGGCCACTCGAACGAACCTAGTCTGTTTAGTGCCCGTCTGCAGGTCACCAATTGATTCGATGAGTATTTGCACAGGTTATCTGAAGCGCTCGGTGATCGAAGTCGCCATTTCATTAATATGCTGTCTGTGACTCGTGAGTAGCTGATGATTGGATTTCCACGACTGGCCAAGATATTTCTGCAGGTAGCTCTAGCAGATGGGGCGTGTCGTTCCCCGCTAATGTACGGGCCCTGCCTGTCTGATTTAGTCTCGCCGATCTGCTCGCGGGCCGGGTCTGTTTGTGCGGCGGATTTTTGATTTATCGACGGATACTGCGATGCTCCTCGACGAGCCAGAGGCTGTGGGTTGTGGAACTTCCTCGTAATGATCGTACATTCGAAAATGTGTGTCAGTAGTAAGTTTTTGAATACTATTACGAAATGACATTCGCCGTAGTGACGTGATACAGTGGGATGTTTGTACCTCACCACAGTTTTAGCTTTGCAACTTTCATAATTTTCGATTGACCCAAAATCGGGAAATCGATGTCCAATTCGATGGAGGATCGGGACGTATTAACACACCATTGAAAATATGGACGTCCCACAAAAATCTCGACACTTGACAATACTAGTCCCCATTCGGGTCGATGGGAACAAATACTAGAAATCGTGAAAAAATGACTTGGTACAGAATAACTTCTTGGTTGAATACGTAATAGGCCTATTTTCAACAAAAGTTAAATCGGGGCGGTATATTGCCTTATTCTTGAAGATGTCCTTAATCTCCTCCTAGAACTGGAAAACCTTTCTGGATCTTCTATTTTTTTCATTTTCCTCTTTCCCTTTATTAAAGTTCCTCCCGAGGATCCTCCATCTATCTTCACACTGCGCACTAGTAAACCTCTTGCGACAAATTTTTGTCAGTTCGTGAGACAAACTCCCAAAAATGTTTCCACAGACACATTTTGTGGGTACCTGACAGAATGTGAACAAAATGCATTTGAAAAATGAAACAAATATAGGAACTTTAACCATCACACAGCAATTAAAAATTAAATTTAATACTTGTTAAACCAATGCTGCAATCGATGCAAATATTATGGCAAGATTAATACGCCACAGACATCCAAAATCGAAAATGGAAAAATGCTAAGTTAAAATTGTGCTGACAGCAATAATTAGGCACCTACCTCATGCCTACATAGTCTCCCTTGTCCGGCATCCCGGTCCAGGAGGAGGAAAGAACTCAAAATATTCTTAAAGTCCCACTTCTCAAAGTAATTAATTTAAACCTAAATATAATATACATTACACCCATCAAACACTACATACAAAATAAAACAAGTTTCTTACGCCGCACAGAGCTATCTGCTTCCAGCGAACTCGTGGCGACGATGAGAGTGAAGTTATCTACAGGAAGGCTAGATCACAAATGGTGAGCAAACAAGTTGGGGACTGCCGATGAGAGCAAAGGTGCCAACTAGCATTATGGTTGGCCAAACTGCGAAACAGGTGAAATAAGCATTAGTTGGCTCCGGAGTTACAAACTGTCAAAGTGCACATATGCAGTGGAGACCTTCCAAATCGTCAAACTATCAGGAACAATCAGCATGTTTGTTGGCATTGTCAACTGTCATTTTTAACACTGTTGCCAACATCAACTACGTGACAGTAACCTTGCACTAAGAAATCCTCTTGGTGTGTTCACGAATATATATTAGTTTACATTAAGTACCACATTTCAAAATTAATGGTTCTGTATTTAGTTTCAGGAAACCTGTTTACTTTTGTACGTGATTTAAAGGGCAGTTTCTGAATAATTGTGTTCATGCATGCTTGAAGTTGGCACCATTTCACGGACTCTAGTATTGCTCTTGGAAGTGCTAAATTTATTCTTCCCACTCCCGAGAACAAAGTTGAAATTACCACAACAATTTAAACTCAGTTTTGCTCAAATTGACTATGGACTGAACGTAAGTTGAATAGGAGACTAACAAATGTCGGTACAGTTACACGTTAATGGGCTATTACTTTTGTTGATGCATGTAATGCTGGCAAGTTTGAACGCACCATGCGGGAATGGGAAACGTGTGAACGAATCAATTTAACATGCATTAATTGCAATTGGGACAGGGACTTGAAAAAATGGTGGTGCGAAGTTGGAAAATGCAATAATGTGTCCTAACGTGGTACCACTGTACCGATTACCTGGACTATGCTAAATACATGAGGTATGGCAGTATAACTTTTTGATGATTAGCTATGGTATCGCTTTTGCTGTTTTCCATGAGAGCATAGGCCTAAAACGAAAGTACAGTACTAAAAAAAAACTACGTTTTTTGAGATATGATACACGAGTGCAGCCTTACAGTGGAGAAACGGTGTATTTATGGAGCCGGTACCATAAATTCAATACGGGTAGTGCATTCGGTTGGTTAGGATAGGCTAAAATCCTTAATCATTTAATCACACATAATATGAAATGATAGTTTATTGAAACTGTTACATTAAAAATATATCTATATACAACTAATGTTATGCAACGTGTCACTTTAATCACGAATGGCCGCCCGTGTTTTGCTTTTGTGATGTGGCTGGTGCAAACTGTGTGCTGTTAAAAAGTACGGTAACCTCCTGAAATAGGAAAAATTTTGAATTTGTTTCCAATACTGGTAATTCATCCTTCACCAAAGGATGTAAAGGATGAAAATAAAAACTGTTAGGCCTATCTTAATCTTCTCTCTCGCCTCTGCTGCTGCTGCTGTTGCTGTCGTCATTACAAACCATAGTTGAAACTGCATTGTTTCCTAGGCGCTCTTTCTATAGGTCATCTGCTGATCCATCCTGGGCACATGAAATGGCAGTCTTCTTAAAACTATTCTGTACTGTCTCGGGAGAGATCAGATACCTAGAACGCAAGTTCCGGGTACGGGTGGGCTCTGTTTTGTCATATCTTTCACCAGGAGAATGGGGTGCTACAGGGCTCGGTCTTGAGCGTGGCTCTTTTTGCCATTGCAATCAATTTGATCGTCAATTGTTTTTCAGCCGACGTTTCCGTATCTCTTTTAGTAGAAGATTTTGCAATTTATTGCAGTGCCCAGCGGACATGTCTCTTGGAGCGTTGTCTTCAATGCTGCCTTGACTGCCTATATTTCTGGAGCATTGAGAAGAGCTTCCGCTTCTTGACTGAGAAAACGGTGTGTATAAACTTGTGGAGATAAAAGGAATTTCTTCCACCTTCTCTACGTCTCGGCCCCGTTGCTCTCCCATTTGTGGAGACAACAAAATTCTTGGGACTCATGTTGGATCGTAAACTTTGCTGGTGTCAACACGTCTCCTACCTGGCTGTCCGTTGTGCCCGATCACTTAATGTTCCTCAGTGGCACATCATGGGGAGCGGATCGTACCATCCTTCACCTTTACCGGGCCACTGTTCAGTCGAAGCTGGACTATGGAAGCTTTGTATATTCCTCTGCACGGCCATCCATTCTCTGCTGTCTCAACTCCATTCACCATCAGGGATTACGCCTGGTGACCGGTGCATTTTATACCAGCCCTGTTGAAAGTCTGTATGCTGAAGCTGCTGTATTACCCTTGACCTCTCGGCGTGACATACTCTTGTCGGTACGCGTGCAGACTGCTGTCAGTGCCCAACCATTCATCTTGCCCATTATTCTTTGAAGACTCCCTCGATCGCCAATATCGGTTTTCTGCGATAGCCCTGCTTCCACCTGGAGTTCAGTTTTGCTGCCTGCTTCAGCGACTCGATTTCACCCTTCCTTCCACCTTTGGGTTGAGCGAGGGCCCATTACCACCGTGGCATCGGGCCCAGGTTCACACCCACCTTGAACTTAGTTTGCTCCCCAAGGAGATCACTCTGGATTCGGTATATCGCTCGAGGCTTGTCGAACTCCGTTCACGCAGTATGCCTGCCCTCCAACAGGTGTCGTAAGGCTACTCAGTCGAAGAACACTGCTACCGTTTGGCGCTTCCTTAGAAAGTTATTCATAATGAAAATCGACAAGGTAACAAACTGATCAGCAGCACAGTGGTGTCGTTGAAAACCACATTGAACATTAGTCAGGAGGCGTCGAGATTAGAGGAGCCAGACCGAGCGTTAACCGTGCGTTCCATCACCTTACAGATTCACCTCGTGAGAGAAACGGGGCGGTTACTGGAAGGAAGATGTTTGTCCTTTCTCAGTTTAGGGACGGGGACAATGGCTTCACGAAAAATTGTGGGAACCTGACCTTCAGTCCATATGCGATTATTGGAGATTATTGCCCGCAGGAGAAAGGTTCTTCTGCATCTCAATATGGATGGAATCGGGACAGGGCGAGAGCACGGTCTAGCTCCTGCATGGTGAGAGACATTATAACTTTCACGATTAAAAGAGTGGAAAGAAGGCGGTCGTGCCTCCTCTGCCTGTTTGCGCAGGAGGGGGGCAGGGCGGTAATGGGCAGAGCTCGAAACCTCCGCAAAGGAGCGGACCAAAGTATTAAAAACATTAGCAGGGTCCACAAGGACTGCATTCTCGGCGGTCAGGCCAGAAGTCGGGGAGTGAACCTCGATGCTGGATAAACGGCGTAGGCCACTCCCAGACAGCCGAGGAGGGAGTAAATCGGTTAAAAGATCTGGTAAAAGCAGTCTAACAAGCTTTTTTGCTGTCGTTTATAACACGATGACATTGCGCTCACAGTCGTATATAATTGATACGTCGGGTGGCGGTGAAGGTGCGTAAATCACGTCGCCGGGCTCTAAGTGTCGCAGCAGGCTGCAGTTCACAAAGGCCAATCGGGACACAAGTGTATGTATGTAAGTGGGAAAGAGCAGAAATAATTGATACATAAGCTGTGCAAGACTATTTCGTGTGGTTTGTATGACAGCCTATTGTTTCTATGGAATTTGATGTGTGTATCAACTAAGCTAATAAACATGGTCTTTCTAAAGGAATATTAGGTTGCACGACATAAGAATATCTGGCAGCATGAGAAAAAGTGAAAATCCAGGACTCCCACCTACATCAGGATAGTTGTTAACAAGTAAAGTTTACGTTGTAATTCTTAGCATGTCATTAAAACTATACAACTTGTAAAACACGGCTACTGGTGTAACGTTAGTTCATTAAAAACCAAAGTTACTGCCAATTGTGTGCCTAACAGGGTGTATATAAAGACATATTAAACATAATACAGTAAACCCCCTTTTTAATGAATCTAAAGGGACCAACAAATTTGTTCCTTAAATGAGGGTTAAAATGCACCAAAGAAGTGTTCCAGGATCAAATTTGGATACTTAGGCCATATAAATACTCATAAATCACACTCACCTTGTGCTGCATACAAAAACAGTGTACCATGACTCATTTAATCTTTCTACTGTTGGGTCACATCAAAAATCATCGATTGGTATCTTGAATTAAAAGGAGCATTCAGAAGAGAAGATAGTTTTAGAAGAAAATTTAATTTCACTGACACTGAAGGAATTCATTCACCAAAATGTCTGGTTCACTCTCTAATTTCTTAAAAACATCTAAAGAGTAGTTTGCCTTTTCCATCCAGAATAGTGCACCCCTAAGAGTTGTCTTTCCAGCTGGTTAATGTTGATGAATGCCTCATCCACAACATAGGATGATAAATACCTTCTCACAGTCTCAAGCCCTTCCACTGCTTTGGAGAAACTTTGTACAGGTGGGTCCTCTTCATTATCATTGTCATCCTCACTGTTAAGTTTTTTGACTGATTTCCACGGCACACAGCTCACTCACGTCCACAACTGGTTTAGATGTAGATACCTCGTCATCACACATAATAAAATCTTTGACTGTTACAGTGTCTGGCACTTCCAAAACATTCCAGTCTTCTTCTGGGATATCATCTTCCACGTCCTCCACAGATGATGATGCCCCACAACCAGCATTTGCAAAGCGGTTTATGATTGTTTGCTGTCCAACTGCATTCCAGGCAGCCACAAACATGTGCATTGCCTGCAGAACATTCAACTTCATAGTTTGCTTTCTTTGCAAATACGGAATTGACTTCTAGACTAAAGCCATTCTGCATTTGGCTTTCACGGAATGAATTATTCCCAAGTCCAGTTGCTGTAAATGACTGGTGCTATTTGCTGGAAGATATACAACACTGATATTCCTTCAAAAGGACGTATCTTTTGGATGAGCCGGGCAGCTATCAAGTATCAGTGCAATCTTTCTGCCTGCTGAGCCCATTTTAGAGCCCGAGCCTCTCAGGAAATGAAAAAAAATCTGTCGTCATCCGTGCAGTTTTGTTCGTACTTGCATGGTAATGTCTTTATGTTCTTAAAACACCTTAGAGACTGATACTTTCCAATAATCAGGGGCGGCAACTTTTCACTACCATCACTTTTTACACACAATAGTGCAGTCATCCTATCCTTGCTCTTTTGGCCCCCATGACATTTTGCGCCCCTAATTGCAAGTGTTTTCGACGGCATTAGGATGTAAAAATATTAAAAATATTTTTTTGTTCATAAACTTGAAGCAGTTGTGGCAAAGTGTTACTCTTCCAATATTCTGCACTTTCACTGTCCACAGTAATACTTTCACCACATAATTTTTGTGTAGAGAGATTGTCGTTTCTTTAAATGATCCAGCTACCCTTTTGATGCGGTGAAGTCAACGTCTCCCATCTTCATTGCAATTTCCAAAGCCTCTTCACGCAGCACGTTGCCACCTATGGAAATATTTGCAGCTCTCATTGTATGAAACCATTCTAACAAACAAGTTTCCAAGTCTGTACGATGAATCACGAATATTTTCCCGTTCGGACGAGCACGAACAGCGACTCTCTAGATTTAATAAGGTCTGCTTATTTTTCAAAATCCCACACAAAGACAATGGCGCCAAATCTTATTTCTTGGCCAAGTGGCATATTTTCACGCCGCGGTTTTCTTCAAAATCACGGATGATGGTTAACTTCTGCTGAATCGTAAACTTTCTACGTTTGCTAGCCATGTCACAGGAACTACAGAACAACAAAAACACGAACAACTCTGCCACAAAGATTGCCACCTCTATCCACGCTTCAATTTATCGTGCGACCCACCGACTGACCAACGAAATTCGTAGCAGCCTACACACGTTCCGACCAACTGCGTGCAGCACCTCCATTTTCTGGTGTACGCTTGTCGAACTATTGTTTTTCGCGTGTTGGCTGTGCAGACAGCAGACTGACCACAGGCAGGAAGTTGGTCGGGTAGCTCTACACACGCACAATTTGAGTGGAGTGGTGGGTGCACGGCAGGCTCCACCAACCATCAGACACGCAAAGTTGGTCGGGAAGCACGTCCACATGTCCAATTTAATGGACCACAGATTATCGGAATATAAATGAATAAAGCCTACAATACGATTTAATGTCCAAAAATGGAAAGTGTCACAGCAGGGCGTATTTTTTTCTTTTCAAATTGTTACACAATTATTCATTTAAAGCGGGCTTTGAAAGAAAGGGCAATTCGTTAAAAGCGAAACTCGGTGGCATTGCTTATATGGGGTTATAGCCGGGACCGACGAAAATATTCCTTAAAAGTGGGAATTCCTTAAATGCGGATTTGTTCAAGTGAGGTTTTACTGCACATGAATAAAAAAGAGGTAGCAAAAATTCAAGAAAGTATATATCAACACGGCTGTTCATTCATGTGGCAAGGTGTCAAGTCACAACCTACAGAACAAAAATGAATTAGTCATGTACAACATAGTTTCAATCGTCTGATATTCACAAAGCCTAAAACTTAACACTTATCTTGGACCTTCACAAGTAGGATACAAATACTGTTACAGCTGCAGTAACATTGACCCAGACTATAAAAGTAAATCTATGCAATGCTACATCTCTTAATTCCGACAAGGGCACTGCAGGCCAGCAGCTCTGCGCAGCCAGTAAGCTACAGTATTTGGGATTGGCAGGTCTTGCACCAGACTTTTCATACTGCACATGCACTGTTAGAGGAAAGCAGCCCTGAACTAAAATAAAAAAATAAAAAATGATGGAAAGTCCAGGAAAGATGGCTGAATTTTGAAAAGGCTACTACTAGTAGTAAGACTTTACCATCTTACTTGTTCCATGCATCATGAGTACAACAATATTAACCTGAAGTGAATATTAAAAAGTGCCTGTATCAAAAATTATTACATGAGACTAATATTTTTATATTAGGTTTTTATTTATTTTCTTTAATTTTTTGCATATTTACTAATTTATATCTAAACATTCATCTAATCTATAAAAGGAGTTATTCATAAATTTTTAGTATTAAATGGTAGTTGGCTATCTGGTGACAAGCCCTTTGTGGCAGTACAGCTTACCCCTTTGTGGGGCAAAGGTAGATTTAAATAGTGTAGCTATGTATGCCGCTATTACTTTTGAATTTCGTTTTGAATGTTTAATTTTGTAAGGTGTAGGTATACAAATATATTGTGAAACATCCCTAGATCCTGAAATAAGTGTCTGCAGAATGATCTTGGTTGGGCCCTTTGAAAATATTTTGATCACACACTTGTCATGATTACTCTAATTGCCTCAGAATACAAAAGCATAAAATGAAAGTTGTTTTAATATAATTTACTGATTGTGACACCAAAATTACCAGTAGTTTGGAAGGACCATTTATCGCTTTGGACGGCCTAATAGCGATATGTATCGCAGTGTCGTATATCAAACACACTAACATCTTCGTGTGTTAGGAAACATGTTCACGAACAAATGAAAACATTCATTTTGATGTATATAAACAAAGTAAATAATGCTGTTGGGTACGTATAAGTACCTGTCAACCGTAGAGTAGGTATAGCATGTTTTATTTATTTTATGATCTGTATGAAATTTTCGGTTCATAAAGCTATTATCGTGGTCTAGGCTATTACTTAAACTGATCTGTAGAGTAGCCTTAACTAGGTTAGGTCTAGGTTAAATTTTTTTAAATTTCCTATTTAGTACGTGAATCTCTGGTTCAGAAAGGCATTGTGGTCTAGGCTAAACCATTTTCTCCTACATCATAAAGGCAACTGTTTTCACCTACGCTTTCAAGTAAACTACGGTAGCGTTCTTATGCTCGCATGTTCGATACAAATTGACACTACGCAACTATCTATAGTCGTCATTATCGATAGCACGCCGTCCTAAGCGTTATACAACGGTTCTTCCAAATTACCAGTGGCCCTGAAAGCATACGTAGATTAAAAGTTTGATTGCATTAGTAACTTAGACGTGCCAACAGCAAACACAGGTTAAGACGTGCCAACAGCAAATGCAAGAATAGTAGGCAGAGTGTGTGTGTGTGTGTGTGTGTGTGTGTGTGTGTGTGTGTGTGTTGCCGAGGTTGGTAATGGCCTATTCTGGGATAGCTGACAGGAAAAATACCATTTTGGATATTGCTAGTAAATACTTGGGTGGACACTAGAAATACCCCCAAAATTGTTAGTCTTTATGAGAAACTATGCATGTAAAAAATTAAGGTATTTTCTCAAGGCTCATTTGATATGAGATGTACTTCCTTAGTGTATTGCCCATCAATTCTACAGCATTTAACGTTCTTCTGCTTATTTCTAGAGCCTGATCCTCCCTCTGCTCCCTTCCCTGAAGCCTCTCTCTATCTGGAGCCGTGCTGTTCGGTATGCCTTTCTCTCTTGGTCTTCTGATTCCACTGCAGCTCGTTTCCTTTTCCTGTAGGTCTTAGTCAGGAGAGAGGGACTAACAGCATCCTTCAGAGGTAACATTAAGGGCCTTAGTAAAAATTTTGCATATACAAAGCAACTGATAGAAGAAAAAAAGATGGTTCTGGTTCGGTTTGATTTATACCAATCTGTATGAAGGAAACACACATCAAGTAATGGTTGAGGCTACTCTAACCAATGTGGCACATTATTACAAGCAAAAACAAATTATCTAGTTTCACCTATAGAAATTAACAATGAAAGGGTGCAGAAACTTTTAGCATTTGAAGTGACTATAAGCAAAAAGCTGTATGTAAGGAAAACCATAACTGCAAGCTTATTGCAACATTCTTCAAAGCGCACTACAATTAAAATTATGTACAATAGCTACAACATACATCAAAGGTATTGTGAAGATCACATGCAGTGACCTAACCTGTGAAAAATTTTGTGTTTGCCCAGGTGCTAGCTGTGCCTAAGGTCTCTTGACGTCCCTGGTTTAGAGATATCAGGCTCAGAACTATTACCTTGGGAGACTACTGATATATCTAGCTCGTGAGCCACACCAGGTTCTGGCTCTCTAGAGCCTGCCTGACCACTAAAAGGAAAGTCATTGCTTAATATAACAAATTGTACAGACCCTATAGTCAAATGGGGTAGCTGTACCACATTGTTAAGAATTATGGACAAATTTCACATCAAACATTTTAAAACTTTACACATAGGCCTATAGATATTGAACACTTAGAAATGAAATGTGTAATTTCACAATAACAGTCAAAACTATACTGGTACAAAGTTAGGCTGTCATTCAGGATAACTTTAGATCAGTCTTAAACACTTTTACACATTCAGGGCAAATGAACATGCCAGAAGAAACGAGGCGTTTATAAGAAGTATTTTAATTCAGTTGACTGAAATATATTTTTTACGCTGCATTGTGCAACTTTATCCATGGCATTCTTAAGTTTTCTTCACACCCAAACCAATTGACTACCCTATGAGCATGCGGGTGGATGGAAATAAATACTAGAAATCTGAAGGAAAAAAAACCTTAGTTCAGAATAACTCGTGTAGATTGAATAATAAATAGGCCTATTTTAAAATAAAGTTAAATCGTACGTACTCACTGGACTGGTAATCTACCAAGCTACACTATTACTGTATACGGAGATTCGAAATAAAGTTCACGTGGTGCATGCATTAAGCACCATGCTTAACCTTACCATCACCTGTGAGGAGTAGACGGGGGGGGGGGGGGGTTAATGTTTGCCTTGTCTTTGAATAGGTCCTCCATTTCTCTCTGAAACGGAAAAACCTTTCGCGATCTTCCTGTTTTCTCATTGTGCTCCTTCACTTTGTTGAAGTTGCGCACAAGGACTCGCCATTTGTTCTCACATTGGGCACTAGTGAAACTCGGGCGACAAGATTTGGTTAATTCGTGTGACACAAACTCCCAAAAATGTCGCCACAGCCGCATTTTGTGGGTACCTGACAGCATGCAAACAAAATGCATTTGAAACTAAGATAGGAACTATAGCAATTAGAAATTAAATTTAATACTTATTGAAAACAAACAAATGCTACATTAGAATCATGCTAACAGCAATAATTAGGTACCTATCTTATGCCTGTGCAGCCTGAACAACTCAACAAGACTTAACGTAGTCTCTGTTGACCAACATCCTAGTCCAGCGGGAGGAAAAAACTCGAAATATTCTTCCAATCCCTTTTCTGAAAGTAAATTAAACGTAAATATATAAATTACACCCAGCAAACACTACATACAAAATGAGACAAGATTCTTACGTCGCACAAAGGCAGTGGTCTCCACAAAGGTATCGGCTTGCGAACTCGTGGCTACGATCGAGTTCTCTCCAGCAAGAGAAGATCACAAGTGAGAAAGAGAAGCACACACGTCGGACGACTTCCGAAGAGAGCACAGGTGTCAACTATCGCTACGGGTGGCCAATATGCAAAACAGGTGAAATAAGCGCTAGAGTTGGCTTCGTAGTTGGCAACTGTCAAAAGGCGCGCATGCGCAGTAGAGGCCTTCCAAATAGTCAGCAACTGTCAGGAACTATCAGCGTTTGGGCCACTCGAACGAACCTAGTCTGTTTAGTGCCCGTCTGCAGGTCACCAATTGATTCGATGAGTATTTGCACAGGTTATCTGAAGCGCTCGGTGATCGAAGTCGCCATTTCATTAATATGCTGTCTGTGACTCGTGAGTAGCTGATGATTGGATTTCCACGACTGGCCAAGATATTTCTGCAGGTAGCTCTAGCAGATGGGGCGTGTCGTTCCCCGCTAATGTACGGGCCCTGCCTGTCTGATTTAGTCTCGCCGATCTGCTCGCGGGCCGGGTCTGTTTGTGCGGCGGATTTTTGATTTATCGACGGATACTGCGATGCTCCTCGACGAGCCAGAGGCTGTGGGTTGTGGAACTTCCTCGTAATGATCGTACATTCGAAAATGTGTGTCAGTAGTAAGTTTTTGAATACTATTACGAAATGACATTCGCCGTAGTGACGTGATACAGTGGGATGTTTGTACCTCACCACAGTTTTAGCTTTGCAACTTTCATAATTTTCGATTGACCCAAAATCGGGAAATCGATGTCCAATTCGATGGAGGATCGGGACGTATTAACACACCATTGAAAATATGGACGTCCCACAAAAATCTCGACACTTGACAATACTAGTCCCCATTCGGGTCGATGGGAACAAATACTAGAAATCGTGAAAAAATGACTTGGTACAGAATAACTTCTTGGTTGAATACGTAATAGGCCTATTTTCAACAAAAGTTAAATCGGGGCGGTATATTGCCTTATTCTTGAAGATGTCCTTAATCTCCTCCTAGAACTGGAAAACCTTTCTGGATCTTCTATTTTTTTCATTTTCCTCTTTCCCTTTATTAAAGTTCCTCCCGAGGATCCTCCATCTATCTTCACACTGCGCACTAGTAAACCTCTTGCGACAAATTTTTGTCAGTTCGTGAGACAAACTCCCAAAAATGTTTCCACAGACACATTTTGTGGGTACCTGACAGAATGTGAACAAAATGCATTTGAAAAATGAAACAAATATAGGAACTTTAACCATCACACAGCAATTAAAAATTAAATTTAATACTTGTTAAACCAATGCTGCAATCGATGCAAATATTATGGCAAGATTAATACGCCACAGACATCCAAAATCGAAAATGGAAAAATGCTAAGTTAAAATTGTGCTGACAGCAATAATTAGGCACCTACCTCATGCCTACATAGTCTCCCTTGTCCGGCATCCCGGTCCAGGAGGAGGAAAGAACTCAAAATATTCTTAAAGTCCCACTTCTCAAAGTAATTAATTTAAACCTAAATATAATATACATTACACCCATCAAACACTACATACAAAATAAAACAAGTTTCTTACGCCGCACAGAGCTATCTGCTTCCAGCGAACTCGTGGCGACGATGAGAGTGAAGTTATCTACAGGAAGGCTAGATCACAAATGGTGAGCAAACAAGTTGGGGACTGCCGATGAGAGCAAAGGTGCCAACTAGCATTATGGTTGGCCAAACTGCGAAACAGGTGAAATAAGCATTAGTTGGCTCCGGAGTTACAAACTGTCAAAGTGCACATATGCAGTGGAGACCTTCCAAATCGTCAAACTATCAGGAACAATCAGCATGTTTGTTGGCATTGTCAACTGTCATTTTTAACACTGTTGCCAACATCAACTACGTGACAGTAACCTTGCACTAAGAAATCCTCTTGGTGTGTTCACGAATATATATTAGTTTACATTAAGTACCACATTTCAAAATTAATGGTTCTGTATTTAGTTTCAGGAAACCTGTTTACTTTTGTACGTGATTTAAAGGGCAGTTTCTGAATAATTGTGTTCATGCATGCTTGAAGTTGGCACCATTTCACGGACTCTAGTATTGCTCTTGGAAGTGCTAAATTTATTCTTCCCACTCCCGAGAACAAAGTTGAAATTACCACAACAATTTAAACTCAGTTTTGCTCAAATTGACTATGGACTGAACGTAAGTTGAATAGGAGACTAACAAATGTCGGTACAGTTACACGTTAATGGGCTATTACTTTTGTTGATGCATGTAATGCTGGCAAGTTTGAACGCACCATGCGGGAATGGGAAACGTGTGAACGAATCAATTTAACATGCATTAATTGCAATTGGGACAGGGACTTGAAAAAATGGTGGTGCGAAGTTGGAAAATGCAATAATGTGTCCTAACGTGGTACCACTGTACCGATTACCTGGACTATGCTAAATACATGAGGTATGGCAGTATAACTTTTTGATGATTAGCTATGGTATCGCTTTTGCTGTTTTCCATGAGAGCATAGGCCTAAAACGAAAGTACAGTACTAAAAAAAAACTACGTTTTTTGAGATATGATACACGAGTGCAGCCTTACAGTGGAGAAACGGTGTATTTATGGAGCCGGTACCATAAATTCAATACGGGTAGTGCATTCGGTTGGTTAGGATAGGCTAAAATCCTTAATCATTTAATCACACATAATATGAAATGATAGTTTATTGAAACTGTTACATTAAAAATATATCTATATACAACTAATGTTATGCAACGTGTCACTTTAATCACGAATGGCCGCCCGTGTTTTGCTTTTGTGATGTGGCTGGTGCAAACTGTGTGCTGTTAAAAAGTACGGTAACCTCCTGAAATAGGAAAAATTTTGAATTTGTTTCCAATACTGGTAATTCATCCTTCACCAAAGGATGTAAAGGATGAAAATAAAAACTGTTAGGCCTATCTTAATCTTCTCTCTCGCCTCTGCTGCTGCTGCTGTTGCTGTCGTCATTACAAACCATAGTTGAAACTGCATTGTTTCCTAGGCGCTCTTTCTATAGGTCATCTGCTGATCCATCCTGGGCACATGAAATGGCAGTCTTCTTAAAACTATTCTGTACTGTCTCGGGAGAGATCAGATACCTAGAACGCAAGTTCCGGGTACGGGTGGGCTCTGTTTTGTCATATCTTTCACCAGGAGAATGGGGTGCTACAGGGCTCGGTCTTGAGCGTGGCTCTTTTTGCCATTGCAATCAATTTGATCGTCAATTGTTTTTCAGCCGACGTTTCCGTATCTCTTTTAGTAGAAGATTTTGCAATTTATTGCAGTGCCCAGCGGACATGTCTCTTGGAGCGTTGTCTTCAATGCTGCCTTGACTGCCTATATTTCTGGAGCATTGAGAAGAGCTTCCGCTTCTTGACTGAGAAAACGGTGTGTATAAACTTGTGGAGATAAAAGGAATTTCTTCCACCTTCTCTACGTCTCGGCCCCGTTGCTCTCCCATTTGTGGAGACAACAAAATTCTTGGGACTCATGTTGGATCGTAAACTTTGCTGGTGTCAACACGTCTCCTACCTGGCTGTCCGTTGTGCCCGATCACTTAATGTTCCTCAGTGGCACATCATGGGGAGCGGATCGTACCATCCTTCACCTTTACCGGGCCACTGTTCAGTCGATGCTGGACTATGGAAGCTTTGTATATTCCTCTGCACGGCCATCCATTCTCTGCTGTCTCAACTCCATTCACCATCAGGGATTACGCCTGGTGACCGGTGCATTTTATACCAGCCCTGTTGAAAGTCAGTATGCTGAAGCTGCTGTATTACCCTTGACCTCTCGGCGTGACATACTCTTGTCGGTACGCGTGCAGACTGCTGTCAGTGCCCAACCATTCATCTTGCCCATTATTCTTTGAAGACTCCCTCGATCGCCAATATCGGTTTTCTGCGATAGCCCTGCTTCCACCTGGAGTTCAGTTTTGCTGCCTGCTTCAGCGACTCGATTTCACCCTTCCTTCCACCTTTGGGTTGAGCGAGGGCCCATTACCACCGTGGCATCGGGCCCAGGTTCACACCCACCTTGAACTTAGTTTGCTCCCCAAGGAGATCACTCTGGATTCGGTATATCGCTCGAGGCTTGTCGAACTCCGTTCACGCAGTATGCCTGCCCTCCAACAGGTGTCGTAAGGCTACTCAGTCGAAGAACACTGCTACCGTTTGGCGCTTCCTTAGAAAGTTATTCATAATGAAAATCGACAAGGTAACAAACTGATCAGCAGCACAGTGGTGTCGTTGAAAACCACATTGAACATTAGTCAGGAGGTGTCGAGATTAGAGGAGCCAGACCGAGCGTTAACCGTGCGTTCCATCACCTTACAGATTCACCTCGTGAGAGAAACGGGGCGGTTACTGGAAGGAAGATGTTTGTCCTTTCTCAGTTTAGGGACGGGGACAATGGCTTCACGAAAAATTGTGGGAACCTGACCTTCAGTCCATATGCGATTATTGGAGATTATTGCCCGCAGGAGAAAGGTTCTTCTGCATCTCAATATGGATGGAATCGGGACAGGGCGAGAGCACGGTCTAGCTCCTGCATGGTGAGAGACATTATAACTTTCACGATTAAAAGAGTGGAAAGAAGGCGGTCGTGCCTCCTCTGCCTGTTTGCGCAGGAGGGGGGCAGGGCGGTAATGGGCAGAGCTCGAAACCTCCGCAAAGGAGCGGACCAAAGTATTAAAAACATTAGCAGGGTCCACAAGGACTGCATTCTCGGCGGTCAGGCCAGAAGTCGGGGAGTGAACCTCGATGCTGGATAAACGGCGTAGGCCACTCCCAGACAGCCGAGGAGGGAGTAAATCGGTTAAAAGATCTGGTAAAAGCAGTCTAACAAGCTTTTTTGCTGTCGTTTATAACACGATGACATTGCGCTCACAGTCGTATATAATTGATACGTCGGGTGGCGGTGAAGGTGCGTAAATCACGTCGCCGGGCTCTAAGTGTCGCAGCAGGCTGCAGTTCACAAAGGCCAATCGGGACACAAGTGTATGTATGTAAGTGGGAAAGAGCAGAAATAATTGATACATAAGCTGTGCAAGACTATTTCGTGTGGTTTGTATGACAGCCTATTGTTTCTATGGAATTTGATGTGTGTATCAACTAAGCTAATAAACATGGTCTTTCTAAAGGAATATTAGGTTGCACGACATAAGAATATCTGGCAGCATGAGAAAAAGTGAAAATCCAGGACTCCCACCTACATCAGGATAGTTGTTACCAAGTAAAGTTTACGTTGTAATTCTTAGCATGTCATTAAAACTATACAACTTGTAAAACACGGCTACTGGTGTAACGTTAGTTCATTAAAAACCAAAGTTACTGCCAATTGTGTGCCTAACAGGGTGTATATAAAGACATATTAAACATAATACAGTAAACCCCCTTTTTAATGAATCTAAAGGGACCAACAAATTTGTTCCTTAAATGAGGGTTAAAATGCACCAAAGAAGTGTTCCAGGATCAAATTTGGATACTTAGGCCATATAAATACTCATAAATCACACTCACCTTGTGCTGCATACAAAAACAGTGTACCATGACTCATTTAATCTTTCTACTGTTGGGTCACATCAAAAATCATCGATTGGTATCTTGAATTAAAAGGAGCATTCAGAAGAGAAGATAGTTTTAGAAGAAAATTTAATTTCACTGACACTGAAGGAATTCATTCACCAAAATGTCTGGTTCACTCTCTAATTTCTTAAAAACATCTAAAGAGTAGTTTGCCTTTTCCATCCAGAATAGTGCACCCCTAAGAGTTGTCTTTCCAGCTGGTTAATGTTGATGAATGCCTCATCCACAACATAGGATGATAAATACCTTCTCACAGTCTCAAGCCCTTCCACTGCTTTGGAGAAACTTTGTACAGGTGGGTCCTCTTCATTATCATTGTCATCCTCACTGTTAAGTTTTTTGACTGATTTCCACGGCACACAGCTCACTCACGTCCACAACTGGTTTAGATGTAGATACCTCGTCATCACACATAATAAAATCTTTGACTGTTACAGTGTCTGGCACTTCCAAAACATTCCAGTCTTCTTCTGGGATATCATCTTCCACGTCCTCCACAGATGATGATGCCCCACAACCAGCATTTGCAAAGCGGTTTATGATTGTTTGCTGTCCAACTGCATTCCAGGCAGCCACAAACATGTGCATTGCCTGCAGAACATTCAACTTCATAGTTTGCTTTCTTTGCAAATACGGAATTGACTTCTAGACTAAAGCCATTCTGCATTTGGCTTTCACGGAATGAATTATTCCCAAGTCCAGTTGCTGTAAATGACTGGTGCTATTTGCTGGAAGATATACAACACTGATATTCCTTCAAAAGGACGTATCTTTTGGATGAGCCGGGCAGCTATCAAGTATCAGTGCAATCTTTCTGCCTGCTGAGCCCATTTTAGAGCCCGAGCCTCTCAGGAAATGAAAAAAAATCTGTCGTCATCCGTGCAGTTTTGTTCGTACTTGCATGGTAATGTCTTTATGTTCTTAAAACACCTTAGAGACTGATACTTTCCAATAATCAGGGGCGGCAACTTTTCACTACCATCACTTTTTACACACAATAGTGCAGTCATCCTATCCTTGCTCTTTTGGCCCCCATGACATTTTGCGCCCCTAATTGCAAGTGTTTTCGACGGCATTAGGATGTAAAAATATTAAAAATATTTTTTTGTTCATAAACTTGAAGCAGTTGTGGCAAAGTGTTACTCTTCCAATATTCTGCACTTTCACTGTCCACAGTAATACTTTCACCACATAATTTTTGTGTAGAGAGATTGTCGTTTCTTTAAATGATCCAGCTACCCTTTTGATGCGGTGAAGTCAACGTCTCCCATCTTCATTGCAATTTCCAAAGCCTCTTCACGCAGCACGTTGCCACCTATGGAAATATTTGCAGCTCTCATTGTATGAAACCATTCTAACAAACAAGTTTCCAAGTCTGTACGATGAATCACGAATATTTTCCCGTTCGGACGAGCACGAACAGCGACTCTCTAGATTTAATAAGGTCTGCTTATTTTTCAAAATCCCACACAAAGACAATGGCGCCAAATCTTATTTCTTGGCCAAGTGGCATATTTTCACGCCGCGGTTTTCTTCAAAATCACGGATGATGGTTAACTTCTGCTGAATCGTAAACTTTCTACGTTTGCTAGCCATGTCACAGGAACTACAGAACAACAAAAACACGAACAACTCTGCCACAAAGATTGCCACCTCTATCCACGCTTCAATTTATCGTGCGACCCACCGACTGACCAACGAAATTCGTAGCAGCCTACACACGTTCCGACCAACTGCGTGCAGCACCTCCATTTTCTGGTGTACGCTTGTCGAACTATTGTTTTTCGCGTGTTGGCTGTGCAGACAGCAGACTGACCACAGGCAGGAAGTTGGTCGGGTAGCTCTACACACGCACAATTTGAGTGGAGTGGTGGGTGCACGGCAGGCTCCACCAACCATCAGACACGCAAAGTTGGTCGGGAAGCACGTCCACATGTCCAATTTAATGGACCACAGATTATCGGAATATAAATGAATAAAGCCTACAATACGATTTAATGTCCAAAAATGGAAAGTGTCACAGCAGGGCGTATTTTTTTCTTTTCAAATTGTTACACAATTATTCATTTAAAGCGGGCTTTGAAAGAAAGGGCAATTCGTTAAAAGCGAAACTCGGTGGCATTGCTTATATGGGGTTATAGCCGGGACCGACGAAAATATTCCTTAAAAGTGGGAATTCCTTAAATGCGGATTTGTTCAAGTGAGGTTTTACTGCACATGAATAAAAAAGAGGTAGCAAAAATTCAAGAAAGTATATATCAACACGGCTGTTCATTCATGTGGCAAGGTGTCAAGTCACAACCTACAGAACAAAAATGAATTAGTCATGTACAACATAGTTTCAATCGTCTGATATTCACAAAGCCTAAAACTTAACACTTATCTTGGACCTTCACAAGTAGGATACAAATACTGTTACAGCTGCAGTAACATTGACCCAGACTATAAAAGTAAATCTATGCAATGCTACATCTCTTAATTCCGACAAGGGCACTGCAGGCCAGCAGCTCTGCGCAGCCAGTAAGCTACAGTATTTGGGATTGGCAGGTCTTGCACCAGACTTTTCATACTGCACATGCACTGTTAGAGGAAAGCAGCCCTGAACTAAAATAAAAAATAAAAATAAAAAATGATGGAAAGTCCAGGAAAGATGGCTGAATTTTGAAAAGGCTACTACTAGTAGTAAGACTTTACCATCTTACTTGTTCCATGCATCATGAGTACAACAATATTAACCTGAAGTGAATATTAAAAAGTGCCTGTATCAAAAATTATTACATGAGACTAATATTTTTATATTAGGTTTTTATTTATTTTCTTTAATTTTTTGCATATTTACTAATTTATATCTAAACATTCATCTAATCTATAAAAGGAGTTATTCATAAATTTTTAGTATTAAATGGTAGTTGGCTATCTGGTGACAAGCCCTTTGTGGCAGTACAGCTTACCCCTTTGTGGGGCAAAGGTAGATTTAAATAGTGTAGCTATGTATGCCGCTATTACTTTTGAATTTCGTTTTGAATGTTTAATTTTGTAAGGTGTAGGTATACAAATATATTGTGAAACATCCCTAGATCCTGAAATAAGTGTCTGCAGAATGATCTTGGTTGGGCCCTTTGAAAATATTTTGATCACACACTTGTCATGATTACTCTAATTGCCTCAGAATACAAAAGCATAAAATGAAAGTTGTTTTAATATAATTTACTGATTGTGACACCAAAATTACCAGTAGTTTGGAAGGACCATTTATCGCTTTGGACGGCCTAATAGCGATATGTATCGCAGTGTCGTATATCAAACACACTAACATCTTCGTGTGTTAGGAAACATGTTCACGAACAAATGAAAACATTCATTTTGATGTATATAAGCAAAGTAAATAATGCTGTTGGGTACGTATAAGTACCTGTCAACCGTAGAGTAGGTATAGCATGTTTTATTTATTTTATGATCTGTATGAAATTTTCGGTTCATAAAGCTATTATCGTGGTCTAGGCTATTACTTAAACTGATCTGTAGAGTAGCCTTAACTAGGTTAGGTCTAGGTTAAATTTTTTTAAATTTCCTATTTAGTACGTGAATCTCTGGTTCAGAAAGGCATTGTGGTCTAGGCTAAACCATTTTCTCCTACATCATAAAGGCAACTGTTTTCACCTACGCTTTCAAGTAAACTACGGTAGCGTTCTTATGCTCGCATGTTCGATACAAATTGACACTACGCAACTATCTATAGTCGTCATTATCGATAGCATGCCGTCCTAAGCGTTATACAACGGTTCTTCCAAATTACCAGTGGCCCTGAAAGCATATGTAGATTAAAAGTTTGATTGCATTAGTAACTTAGACGTGCCAACAGCAAACACAGGTTAAGACGTGCCAACAGCAAATGCAAGAATAGTAGGCAGAGTGTGTGTGTGTGTGTGTGTGTGTGTGTGTGTGTGTGTGTGTGTGTGTGTGTGTGTGTTGCCGAGGTTGGTAATGGCCTATTCTGGGATAGCTGACAGGAAAAATACCATTTTGGATATTGCTAGTAAATACTTGGGTGGACACTAGAAATACCCCCAAAATTGTTAGTCTTTATGAGAAACTATGCATGACAAAGAGGTGGTCAGGTTAAACATTGATATAGCCTACACTATAACAGTATGAACATCAGGAGAAAATATTCAATGTCACTGAAAGTTTACACACCCAAAATACAGCTGGCCAGGGAGCATATGCAAAGCAAAGGTTCTGGATTACTTCTGGAAACACTAGTTTATAAAAATTCCTGTTACCTAGCTTCGTAAGAAATTCAAAATTTTTTAGGGACCTCTACGAGACTGTAGTTTTACCCTAAATTGGTGTGTGTGGACAATTCAACTGAAAGGTTCAAAAAATAAATATTAATGTAAAAAAATTAAGGTATTTTCTCAAGGCTCATTTGATATGAGATGTACTTCCTTAGTGTATTGCCCATCAATTCTACAGCATTTAACGTTCTTCTGCTTATTTCTAGAGGCTGATCCTCCCTCTGCTCTCTTCCCTGAAGCCTCTCTCTATCTGGAGCCGTGCTGTTCGGTATGCCTTTCTCTCTTGGTCTTCTGATTCCACTGCAGCTCGTTTCCTTTTCCTGTAGGTCTTAGTCAGGAGAGAGGGACTAACAGCATCCTTCAGAGGTAACATTAAGGGCCTTAGTAAAAATTTTGCATATACAAAGCAACTGATAGAAGAAAAAAAGATGGTTCTGGTTCGGTTTGATTTATACCAATCTGTATGAAGGAAACACACATCAAGTAATGGTTGAGGCTACTCTAACCAATGTGGCACATTATTACAAGCAAAAACAAATTATCTAGTTTCACCTATAGAAATTAACAATGAAAGGGTGCAGAAACTTTTAGCATTTGAAGTGACTATAAGCAAAAAGCTGTATGTAAGGAAAACCATAACTGCAAGCTTATTGCAACATTCTTCAAAGCGCACTACAATTAAAATTATGTACAATAGCTACAACATACATCAAAGGTATTGTGAAGATCACATGCAGTGACCTAACCTGTGAAAAATTTTGTGTTTGCCCAGGTGCTAGCTGTGCCTAAGGTCTCTTGACGTCCCTGGTTTAGAGATATCAGGCTCAGAACTATTACCTTGGGAGACTACTGATATATCTAGCTCGTGAGCCACACCAGGTTCTGGCTCTCTAGAGCCTGCCTGACCACTAAAAGGAAAGTCATTGCTTAATATAACAAATTGTACAGACCCTATAGTCAAATGGGGTAGCTGTACCACATTGTTAAGAATTATGGACAAATTTCACATCAAACATTTTAAAACTTTACACATAGGCCTATAGATATTGAACACTTAGAAATGAAATGTGTAATTTCACAATAACAGTCAAAACTATACTGGTACAAAGTTAGGCTGTCATTCAGGATAACTTTAGATCAGTCTTAAACACTTTTACACATTCAGGGCAAATGAACATGCCAGAAGAAACGAGGCGTTTATAAGAAGTATTTTAATTCAGTTGACTGAAATATATTTTTTACGCTGCATTGTGCAACTTTATCCATGGCATTCTTAAGTTTTCTTCACACCCAAACCAATTGACTACCCTATGAGCATGCGGGTGGATGGAAATAAATACTAGAAATCTGAAGGAAAAAAAACCTTAGTTCAGAATAACTCGTGTAGATTGAATAATAAATAGGCCTATTTTAAAATAAAGTTAAATCGTACGTACTCACTGGACTGGTAATCTACCAAGCTACACTATTACTGTATACGGAGATTCGAAATAAAGTTCACGTGGTGCATGCATTAAGCACCATGCTTAACCTTACCATCACCTGTGAGGAGTAGACGGGGGGGGGGGGGGGGGGGTTAATGTTTGCCTTGTCTTTGAATAGGTCCTCCATTTCTCTCTGAAACGGAAAAACCTTTCGCGATCTTCCTGTTTTCTCATTGTGCTCCTTCACTTTGTTGAAGTTGCGCACAAGGACTCGCCATTTGTTCTCACATTGGGCACTAGTGAAACTCGGGCGACAAGATTTGGTTAATTCGTGTGACACAAACTCCCAAAAATGTCGCCACAGCCGCATTTTGTGGGTACCTGACAGCATGCAAACAAAATGCATTTGAAACTAAGATAGGAACTATAGCAATTAGAAATTAAATTTAATACTTATTGAAAACAAACAAATGCTACATTAGAATCATGCTAACAGCAATAATTAGGTACCTATCTTATGCCTGTGCAGCCTGAACAACTCAACAAGACTTAACGTAGTCTCTGTTGACCAACATCCTAGTCCAGCGGGAGGAAAAAACTCGAAATATTCTTCCAATCCCTTTTCTGAAAGTAAATTAAACGTAAATATATAAATTACACCCAGCAAACACTACATACAAAATGAGACAAGATTCTTACGTCGCACAAAGGCAGTGGTCTCCACAAAGGTATCGGCTTGCGAACTCGTGGCTACGATCGAGTTCTCTCCAGCAAGAGAAGATCACAAGTGAGAAAGAGAAGCACACACGTCGGACGACTTCCGAAGAGAGCACAGGTGTCAACTATCGCTACGGGTGGCCAATATGCAAAACAGGTGAAATAAGCGCTAGAGTTGGCTTCGTAGTTGGCAACTGTCAAAAGGCGCGCATGCGCAGTAGAGGCCTTCCAAATAGTCAGCAACTGTCAGGAACTATCAGCGTTTGGGCCACTCGAACGAACCTAGTCTGTTTAGTGCCCGTCTGCAGGTCACCAATTGATTCGATGAGTATTTGCACAGGTTATCTGAAGCGCTCGGTGATCGAAGTCGCCATTTCATTAATATGCTGTCTGTGACTCGTGAGTAGCTGATGATTGGATTTCCACGACTGGCCAAGATATTTCTGCAGGTAGCTCTAGCAGATGGGGCGTGTCGTTCCCCGCTAATGTACGGGCCCTGCCTGTCTGATTTAGTCTCGCCGATCTGCTCGCGGGCCGGGTCTGTTTGTGCGGCGGATTTTTGATTTATCGACGGATACTGCGATGCTCCTCGACGAGCCAGAGGCTGTGGGTTGTGGAACTTCCTCGTAATGATCGTACATTCGAAAATGTGTGTCAGTAGTAAGTTTTTGAATACTATTACGAAATGACATTCGCCGTAGTGACGTGATACAGTGGGATGTTTGTACCTCACCACAGTTTTAGCTTTGCAACTTTCATAATTTTCGATTGACCCAAAATCGGGAAATCGATGTCCAATTCGATGGAGGATCGGGACGTATTAACACACCATTGAAAATATGGACGTCCCACAAAAATCTCGACACTTGACAATACTAGTCCCCATTCGGGTCGATGGGAACAAATACTAGAAATCGTGAAAAAATGACTTGGTACAGAATAACTTCTTGGTTGAATACGTAATAGGCCTATTTTCAACAAAAGTTAAATCGGGGCGGTATATTGCCTTATTCTTGAAGATGTCCTTAATCTCCTCCTAGAACTGGAAAACCTTTCTGGATCTTCTATTTTTTTCATTTTCCTCTTTCCCTTTATTAAAGTTCCTCCCGAGGATCCTCCATCTATCTTCACACTGCGCACTAGTAAACCTCTTGCGACAAATTTTTGTCAGTTCGTGAGACAAACTCCCAAAAATGTTTCCACAGACACATTTTGTGGGTACCTGACAGAATGTGAACAAAATGCATTTGAAAAATGAAACAAATATAGGAACTTTAACCATCACACAGCAATTAAAAATTAAATTTAATACTTGTTAAACCAATGCTGCAATCGATGCAAATATTATGGCAAGATTAATACGCCACAGACATCCAAAATCGAAAATGGAAAAATGCTAAGTTAAAATTGTGCTGACAGCAATAATTAGGCACCTACCTCATGCCTACATAGTCTCCCTTGTCCGGCATCCCGGTCCAGGAGGAGGAAAGAACTCAAAATATTCTTAAAGTCCCACTTCTCAAAGTAATTAATTTAAACCTAAATATAATATACATTACACCCATCAAACACTACATACAAAATAAAACAAGTTTCTTACGCCGCACAGAGCTATCTGCTTCCAGCGAACTCGTGGCGACGATGAGAGTGAAGTTATCTACAGGAAGGCTAGATCACAAATGGTGAGCAAACAAGTTGGGGACTGCCGATGAGAGCAAAGGTGCCAACTAGCATTATGGTTGGCCAAACTGCGAAACAGGTGAAATAAGCATTAGTTGGCTCCGGAGTTACAAACTGTCAAAGTGCACATATGCAGTGGAGACCTTCCAAATCGTCAAACTATCAGGAACAATCAGCATGTTTGTTGGCATTGTCAACTGTCATTTTTAACACTGTTGCCAACATCAACTACGTGACAGTAACCTTGCACTAAGAAATCCTCTTGGTGTGTTCACGAATATATATTAGTTTACATTAAGTACCACATTTCAAAATTAATGGTTCTGTATTTAGTTTCAGGAAACCTGTTTACTTTTGTACGTGATTTAAAGGGCAGTTTCTGAATAATTGTGTTCATGCATGCTTGAAGTTGGCACCATTTCACGGACTCTAGTATTGCTCTTGGAAGTGCTAAATTTATTCTTCCCACTCCCGAGAACAAAGTTGAAATTACCACAACAATTTAAACTCAGTTTTGCTCAAATTGACTATGGACTGAACGTAAGTTGAATAGGAGACTAACAAATGTCGGTACAGTTACACGTTAATGGGCTATTACTTTTGTTGATGCATGTAATGCTGGCAAGTTTGAACGCACCATGCGGGAATGGGAAACGTGTGAACGAATCAATTTAACATGCATTAATTGCAATTGGGACAGGGACTTGAAAAAATGGTGGTGCGAAGTTGGAAAATGCAATAATGTGTCCTAACGTGGTACCACTGTACCGATTACCTGGACTATGCTAAATACATGAGGTATGGCAGTATAACTTTTTGATGATTAGCTATGGTATCGCTTTTGCTGTTTTCCATGAGAGCATAGGCCTAAAACGAAAGTACAGTACTAAAAAAAAACTACGTTTTTTGAGATATGATACACGAGTGCAGCCTTACAGTGGAGAAACGGTGTATTTATGGAGCCGGTACCATAAATTCAATACGGGTAGTGCATTCGGTTGGTTAGGATAGGCTAAAATCCTTAATCATTTAATCACACATAATATGAAATGATAGTTTATTGAAACTGTTACATTAAAAATATATCTATATACAACTAATGTTATGCAACGTGTCACTTTAATCACGAATGGCCGCCCGTGTTTTGCTTTTGTGATGTGGCTGGTGCAAACTGTGTGCTGTTAAAAAGTACGGTAACCTCCTGAAATAGGAAAAATTTTGAATTTGTTTCCAATACTGGTAATTCATCCTTCACCAAAGGATGTAAAGGATGAAAATAAAAACTGTTAGGCCTATCTTAATCTTCTCTCTCGCCTCTGCTGCTGCTGCTGTTGCTGTCGTCATTACAAACCATAGTTGAAACTGCATTGTTTCCTAGGCGCTCTTTCTATAGGTCATCTGCTGATCCATCCTGGGCACATGAAATGGCAGTCTTCTTAAAACTATTCTGTACTGTCTCGGGAGAGATCAGATACCTAGAACGCAAGTTCCGGGTACGGGTGGGCTCTGTTTTGTCATATCTTTCACCAGGAGAATGGGGTGCTACAGGGCTCGGTCTTGAGCGTGGCTCTTTTTGCCATTGCAATCAATTTGATCGTCAATTGTTTTTCAGCCGACGTTTCCGTATCTCTTTTAGTAGAAGATTTTGCAATTTATTGCAGTGCCCAGCGGACATGTCTCTTGGAGCGTTGTCTTCAATGCTGCCTTGACTGCCTATATTTCTGGAGCATTGAGAAGAGCTTCCGCTTCTTGACTGAGAAAACGGTGTGTATAAACTTGTGGAGATAAAAGGAATTTCTTCCACCTTCTCTACGTCTCGGCCCCGTTGCTCTCCCATTTGTGGAGACAACAAAATTCTTGGGACTCATGTTGGATCGTAAACTTTGCTGGTGTCAACACGTCTCCTACCTGGCTGTCCGTTGTGCCCGATCACTTAATGTTCCTCAGTGGCACATCATGGGGAGCGGATCGTACCATCCTTCACCTTTACCGGGCCACTGTTCAGTCGATGCTGGACTATGGAAGCTTTGTATATTCCTCTGCACGGCCATCCATTCTCTGCTGTCTCAACTCCATTCACCATCAGGGATTACGCCTGGTGACCGGTGCATTTTATACCAGCCCTGTTGAAAGTCAGTATGCTGAAGCTGCTGTATTACCCTTGACCTCTCGGCGTGACATACTCTTGTCGGTACGCGTGCAGACTGCTGTCAGTGCCCAACCATTCATCTTGCCCATTATTCTTTGAAGACTCCCTCGATCGCCAATATCGGTTTTCTGCGATAGCCCTGCTTCCACCTGGAGTTCAGTTTTGCTGCCTGCTTCAGCGACTCGATTTCACCCTTCCTTCCACCTTTGGGTTGAGCGAGGGCCCATTACCACCGTGGCATCGGGCCCAGGTTCACACCCACCTTGAACTTAGTTTGCTCCCCAAGGAGATCACTCTGGATTCGGTATATCGCTCGAGGCTTGTCGAACTCCGTTCACGCAGTATGCCTGCCCTCCAACAGGTGTCGTAAGGCTACTCAGTCGAAGAACACTGCTACCGTTTGGCGCTTCCTTAGAAAGTTATTCATAATGAAAATCGACAAGGTAACAAACTGATCAGCAGCACAGTGGTGTCGTTGAAAACCACATTGAACATTAGTCAGGAGGTGTCGAGATTAGAGGAGCCAGACCGAGCGTTAACCGTGCGTTCCATCACCTTACAGATTCACCTCGTGAGAGAAACGGGGCGGTTACTGGAAGGAAGATGTTTGTCCTTTCTCAGTTTAGGGACGGGGACAATGGCTTCACGAAAAATTGTGGGAACCTGACCTTCAGTCCATATGCGATTATTGGAGATTATTGCCCGCAGGAGAAAGGTTCTTCTGCATCTCAATATGGATGGAATCGGGACAGGGCGAGAGCACGGTCTAGCTCCTGCATGGTGAGAGACATTATAACTTTCACGATTAAAAGAGTGGAAAGAAGGCGGTCGTGCCTCCTCTGCCTGTTTGCGCAGGAGGGGGGCAGGGCGGTAATGGGCAGAGCTCGAAACCTCCGCAAAGGAGCGGACCAAAGTATTAAAAACATTAGCAGGGTCCACAAGGACTGCATTCTCGGCGGTCAGGCCAGAAGTCGGGGAGTGAACCTCGATGCTGGATAAACGGCGTAGGCCACTCCCAGACAGCCGAGGAGGGAGTAAATCGGTTAAAAGATCTGGTAAAAGCAGTCTAACAAGCTTTTTTGCTGTCGTTTATAACACGATGACATTGCGCTCACAGTCGTATATAATTGATACGTCGGGTGGCGGTGAAGGTGCGTAAATCACGTCGCCGGGCTCTAAGTGTCGCAGCAGGCTGCAGTTCACAAAGGCCAATCGGGACACAAGTGTATGTATGTAAGTGGGAAAGAGCAGAAATAATTGATACATAAGCTGTGCAAGACTATTTCGTGTGGTTTGTATGACAGCCTATTGTTTCTATGGAATTTGATGTGTGTATCAACTAAGCTAATAAACATGGTCTTTCTAAAGGAATATTAGGTTGCACGACATAAGAATATCTGGCAGCATGAGAAAAAGTGAAAATCCAGGACTCCCACCTACATCAGGATAGTTGTTACCAAGTAAAGTTTACGTTGTAATTCTTAGCATGTCATTAAAACTATACAACTTGTAAAACACGGCTACTGGTGTAACGTTAGTTCATTAAAAACCAAAGTTACTGCCAATTGTGTGCCTAACAGGGTGTATATAAAGACATATTAAACATAATACAGTAAACCCCCTTTTTAATGAATCTAAAGGGACCAACAAATTTGTTCCTTAAATGAGGGTTAAAATGCACCAAAGAAGTGTTCCAGGATCAAATTTGGATACTTAGGCCATATAAATACTCATAAATCACACTCACCTTGTGCTGCATACAAAAACAGTGTACCATGACTCATTTAATCTTTCTACTGTTGGGTCACATCAAAAATCATCGATTGGTATCTTGAATTAAAAGGAGCATTCAGAAGAGAAGATAGTTTTAGAAGAAAATTTAATTTCACTGACACTGAAGGAATTCATTCACCAAAATGTCTGGTTCACTCTCTAATTTCTTAAAAACATCTAAAGAGTAGTTTGCCTTTTCCATCCAGAATAGTGCACCCCTAAGAGTTGTCTTTCCAGCTGGTTAATGTTGATGAATGCCTCATCCACAACATAGGATGATAAATACCTTCTCACAGTCTCAAGCCCTTCCACTGCTTTGGAGAAACTTTGTACAGGTGGGTCCTCTTCATTATCATTGTCATCCTCACTGTTAAGTTTTTTGACTGATTTCCACGGCACACAGCTCACTCACGTCCACAACTGGTTTAGATGTAGATACCTCGTCATCACACATAATAAAATCTTTGACTGTTACAGTGTCTGGCACTTCCAAAACATTCCAGTCTTCTTCTGGGATATCATCTTCCACGTCCTCCACAGATGATGATGCCCCACAACCAGCATTTGCAAAGCGGTTTATGATTGTTTGCTGTCCAACTGCATTCCAGGCAGCCACAAACATGTGCATTGCCTGCAGAACATTCAACTTCATAGTTTGCTTTCTTTGCAAATACGGAATTGACTTCTAGACTAAAGCCATTCTGCATTTGGCTTTCACGGAATGAATTATTCCCAAGTCCAGTTGCTGTAAATGACTGGTGCTATTTGCTGGAAGATATACAACACTGATATTCCTTCAAAAGGACGTATCTTTTGGATGAGCCGGGCAGCTATCAAGTATCAGTGCAATCTTTCTGCCTGCTGAGCCCATTTTAGAGCCCGAGCCTCTCAGGAAATGAAAAAAAATCTGTCGTCATCCGTGCAGTTTTGTTCGTACTTGCATGGTAATGTCTTTATGTTCTTAAAACACCTTAGAGACTGATACTTTCCAATAATCAGGGGCGGCAACTTTTCACTACCATCACTTTTTACACACAATAGTGCAGTCATCCTATCCTTGCTCTTTTGGCCCCCATGACATTTTGCGCCCCTAATTGCAAGTGTTTTCGACGGCATTAGGATGTAAAAATATTAAAAATATTTTTTTGTTCATAAACTTGAAGCAGTTGTGGCAAAGTGTTACTCTTCCAATATTCTGCACTTTCACTGTCCACAGTAATACTTTCACCACATAATTTTTGTGTAGAGAGATTGTCGTTTCTTTAAATGATCCAGCTACCCTTTTGATGCGGTGAAGTCAACGTCTCCCATCTTCATTGCAATTTCCAAAGCCTCTTCACGCAGCACGTTGCCACCTATGGAAATATTTGCAGCTCTCATTGTATGAAACCATTCTAACAAACAAGTTTCCAAGTCTGTACGATGAATCACGAATATTTTCCCGTTCGGACGAGCACGAACAGCGACTCTCTAGATTTAATAAGGTCTGCTTATTTTTCAAAATCCCACACAAAGACAATGGCGCCAAATCTTATTTCTTGGCCAAGTGGCATATTTTCACGCCGCGGTTTTCTTCAAAATCACGGATGATGGTTAACTTCTGCTGAATCGTAAACTTTCTACGTTTGCTAGCCATGTCACAGGAACTACAGAACAACAAAAACACGAACAACTCTGCCACAAAGATTGCCACCTCTATCCACGCTTCAATTTATCGTGCGACCCACCGACTGACCAACGAAATTCGTAGCAGCCTACACACGTTCCGACCAACTGCGTGCAGCACCTCCATTTTCTGGTGTACGCTTGTCGAACTATTGTTTTTCGCGTGTTGGCTGTGCAGACAGCAGACTGACCACAGGCAGGAAGTTGGTCGGGTAGCTCTACACACGCACAATTTGAGTGGAGTGGTGGGTGCACGGCAGGCTCCACCAACCATCAGACACGCAAAGTTGGTCGGGAAGCACGTCCACATGTCCAATTTAATGGACCACAGATTATCGGAATATAAATGAATAAAGCCTACAATACGATTTAATGTCCAAAAATGGAAAGTGTCACAGCAGGGCGTATTTTTTTCTTTGCAAATTGTTACACAGTTATTCATTTAAAGCGGGCTTTGAAAGAAAGGGCAATTCGTTAAAAGCGAAACTCGGTGGCATTGCTTATATGGGGTTATAGCCGGGACCGACGAAAATATTCCTTAAAAGTGGGAATTCCTTAAATGCGGATTTGTTCAAGTGAGGTTTTACTGCACATGAATAAAAAAGAGGTAGCAAAAATTCAAGAAAGTATATATCAACACGGCTGTTCATTCATGTGGCAAGGTGTCAAGTCACAACCTACAGAACAAAAATGAATTAGTCATGTACAACATAGTTTCAATCGTCTGATATTCACAAAGCCTAAAACTTAACATTTATCTTGGACCTTCACAAGTAGGATACAAAATACTGTTACAGCTGCAGTAACATTGACCCAGACTATAAAAGTAAATCTATGCAATGCTACATCTCTTAATTCCGACAAGGGCACTGCAGGCCAGCAGCTCTGCACAGCCAGTAAGCTACAGTATTCGGGATTGGCAGGTCTTGCACCAGACTTTTCATACTGCACATGCACAGTTAGAGGAAAGCAGCCCTGAACTAAAATTAAAAAAAAATGATGGAAAGTCCAGGAAAAATGGCTGAATTTTGAAAAGGCTACTACTAGTAGTAAGACTTTACCATCTTACTTGTTCCATGCATCATGAGTACAACAATATTAACCTGAAGTGAATATTAAAAAGTGTCTGTATCAAAAATTATTACATGAGACTAATATTTTTATATTAGGTTTTTATTTATTTTCTTTAATTTTTTGCATATTTACTAATTTATATCTAAACATTCATCTAATCTATAAAAGGAGTTATTCATAAATTTTTAGTATTAAATGGTAGTTGGCTATCTGGTGACAAGCCCTTTGTGGCAGTACAGCTTACCCCTTTGTGGGGCAAAGGTAGATTTAAATAGTGTAGCTATGTATGCCGCTATTACTTTTGAATTTCGTTTTGAATGTTTAATTTTGTAAGGTGTAGGTATACAAATATATTGTGAAACATCCCTAGATCCTGAAATAAGTGTCTGCAGAATGATCTTGGTTGGGCCCTTTGAAAATATTTTGATCACACACTTGTCATGATTACTCTAATTGCCTCAGAATACAAAAGCATAAAATGAAAGTTGTTTTAATATAATTTACTGATTGTGACACCAAAATTACCAGTAGTTTGGAAGGACCATTTATCGCTTTGGACGGCCTAATATCGATATGTATCGAAGACACGAGTATCGCAGTGTCGTATATCAAACACACTAACATCTTCGTGTGTTAGGAAACATGTTCACGAACAAATGAAAACATTCATTTTGATGTATATAAACAAAGTAAATAATGCTGTTGGGTACATATAAGTACCTGTCAACCGTATAGTAGGTATAGCATGTTTTATTTATTTTATGATCTGTATGAAATTTTCGGTTCATAAAGCTATTATCGTGGTCTAGGCTATTACTTAAACTGATCTGTAGCGTAGCCTTAACTAGGTTAGGTCTAGGTTAAATTTTTTAAAATTTCCTATTTAGTACGTGAATCTCCGGTTCAGAAAGGCATTGTGGTCTAGGCTAAACCATTTTCTCCTACATCATAAAGGCAACTGTTTTCACCTACGCTTTCAAGTAAACTACGGTAGCGTTCTTATGCTCGCATGTTCGATACAAATTGACACTACGCAACTATCTATAGTCGTCATTATCGATAGCACGCCGTCCTAAGCGTTATACAACGGTTCTTCCAAATTACCAGTGGCCCTGAAAGCATATGTAGATTAAAAGTTTGATTGCATTAGTAACTTAGACGTGCCAACAGCAAACACAGGTTAAGATGTGCCAACAGCAAATGCAAGAATAGTAGGCAGAGTGTGTGTGTGTGTGTGTGTGTGTGTGTGTGTGTGTGTGTGTGTGTTGCCGAGGTTGGTAATGGCCTATTCTGGGATAGCTGACAGGAAAAATACCATTTTGGATATTGCTTGTAAATACTTGGGTGGACACTAGAAATACCCCAAAATTGTTAGTCTTTATGAGAAACTATGCATGACAAAGAGGTGGGCAGGTTAAACATTGATATAGCCTACACTATAACAGTATGAACATCAGGAGAAAATATTCAATGTCGCTGAAAGTTTACACACCCAAAATACAGCTGGCCAGGGAGCATATGCAAAACAAAGGTTCTGGATTACTTCTGGAAACACTAGTTTATAAAAATTCCTGTTACCTAGCTTTGTAAGAAATTCAAAATTTTTTAGGGACCTCTACGAGACTGTAGTTTTACCCTAAATTGGTGTGTGTGGACAATTCAACTGAAAGGTTCAAAAAATAAATATTAATGTAAAAAAATTAAGGTATTTTCTCAAGGCTCATTTGATATGAGATGTACTTCCTTAGTGTATTGCCCATCAATTCTACAGCATTTAACGTTCTTCTGCTTATTTCTAGAGGCTGATCCTCCCTCTGCTCTCTTCCCTGAAGCCTCTCTCTATCTGGAGCCGTGCTGTTCGGTATGCCTTTCTCTCTTGGTCTTCTGATTCCACTGCAGCTCGTTTCCTTTTCCTGTAGGTCTTAGTCAGGAGAGAGGGACTAACAGCATCCTTCAGAGGTAACATTAAGGGCCTTAGTAAAAATTTTGCATATACGAAGCAACTGATAGAAGAAAAAAAGATGGTTCTGGTTTGGTTTGATTTATACCAATCTGTATGAAGGAAACACACATCAAGTAATGGTTGAGGCTACTCTAACCAGTGTGGCACATTATTACAAGCAAAAACAAATTATCTAGTTTCACCTATAGAAATTAACAATGAAAGGGTGCAGAAACTTTTAGCATTTGAAGTGACTATAAGCAAAAAGCTGTATGTAAGGAAAACCATAACTGCAAGCTTATTGCAACATTCTTCAAAGCGCACTACAATTAAAATTATGTACAATAGCTACAACATACATCAAAGGTATTGTGAAGATCACATGCAGTGACCTAACCTGTGAAAAATTTTGTGTTTGCCCAGGTGCTAGCTGTGCCTAAGGTCTCTTGACGTCCCTGGTTTAGAGATATCAGGCTCAGAACTATTACCTTGGGAGACTACTGATATATCTAGCTCGTGAGCCACACCAGGTTCTGGCTCTCTAGAGCCTGCCTGACCACTAAAAGGAAAGTCATTGCTTAATATAACAAATTGTACAGACCCTATAGTCAAATGGGGTAGCTGTACCACATTGTTAAGAATTATGGACAAATTTCACATCAAACATTTTAAAACTTTACACATAGGCCTATAGATATTGAACACTTAGAAATGAAATGTGTAATTTCACAATAACAGTCAAAACTATACTGGTACAAAGTTAGGCTGTCATTCAGGATAACTTTAGATCAGTCTTAAACACTTTTACACATTCAGGGCAAATGAACATGCCAGAAGAAACGAGGCGTTTATAAGAAGTATTTTAATTCAGTTGACTGAAATATATTTTTTACGCTGCATTGTGCAACTTTATTCATGGCATTCTTAAGTTTTCTTCACACCCAAACCAATTGACTACCCTATGAGCATGCGGGTGGATGGAAATAAATACTAGAAATCTGAAGGGAAAAAAACCTTAGTTCAGAATAACTCGTGTAGATTGAATAAATAGGCCTATTTTAAAATAAAGTTAAATCGTACGTACTCACTGGACTGGTAATCTACCAAGCTACACTATTACTGTATACGGAGATTTGAAATAAAGTTCACGTGGTGCATGCATTAAGCACCATGCTTAACCTTACCATCACCTGTGAGGAGTAGACGGGGGGGGGGGGGGGGGTGTTGATGTTTGCCTTGTCTTTGAATAGGTCCTCCATTTCTCTCTGAAACGGAAAAACCTTTCGCGATCTTCCTGTTTTCTCATTGTGCTCCTTCACTTTGTTGAAGTTGCGCACAAGGACTCGCCATTTGTTCTCACATTGGGCACTAGTGAAACTCAGGCGACAAGATTTGGTTAATTCGTGTGACACAAACTCCCAAAAATGTCGCCACAGCCGCATTTTGTGGGTACCTGACAGCATGCAAACAAAATGCATTTGAAACTAAGATAGGAACTATAGCAATTAGAAATTAAATTTAATACTTATTGAAAACAAACAAATGCTACATTAAAATCATGCTAACAGCAATAATTAGGTACCTATCTTATGCCTGTGCAGCCTGAACAACTCAATAAGACTTAACGTAGTCTCTGTTGACCAACATCCTAGTCCAGCGGGAGGAAAAAACTTGAAATATTCTTCCAATCCCTCTTCTGAAAGTAAATTAAACTTAAATATTTAAATATATAAATTACACCCAGCAAACACTACATACAAAATGAGACAAGATTCTTACGTCGCACAAAGGCAGTGGTCTCCACAAAGGTATCGGCTTGCGAACTCGTGGCTACGATCGAGTTCTCTCCAGCAAGAGTAGATCACAAGTGAGAAAGAGAAGCACACACGTCGGACGACTTCCGAAGAGAGCACAGGTGTCAACTATCGCTACGGGTGGCCAATATGCGAAACAGGTGAAATAAGCGCTAGAGTTGGCTTCGTAGTTGGCAACTGTCAAAAGGCGCGCATGCGCAGTAGAGGCCTTCCAAATAGTCAGCAACTGTCAGGAACTATCAGCGTTTGGGCCACTCGAACGAACCTAGTCTGTTTAGTGCCCGTCTGCAGGTCACCAATTGATTCGATGAGTATTCGCACAGGTTATCTGAAGCGCTCGGTGATCGAAGTCGCCATTTCATTAATATGCTGTCTGTGACTCGTGAGTAGCTGATGATTGGATTTCCACGACTGGCCAAGATATTTCTGCAGGTAGCTCTAGCAGATGGGGCCCGTCGTTCCCCGCTAATGTACGGGCCCTGCCTGTCTGATTTAGTCTCGCCGATCTGCTCGCGGGCCGGGTCTGTTTGTGCGGCGGATTTTTGATTTATCGACGGATACTGCGATGCTCCTCGACGAGCCAGAGGCTGTGGGTTGTGGAACTTCCTCGTAATGATCGTACATTCGAAAATGTGTGTCAGTAGTAAGTTTTTGAATACTATTACGAAATGACATTCGCCGTAGTGACGTGATACAGTGGGATGTTTGTACCTCACCACAGTTTTAGCTTTGCAACTTTCATAATTTTCGATTGACCCAAAATCGGGAAATCGATGTCCAATTCGAGGGAGGATCGGGACGTATTAACACACCATTGAAAATATGGACGTCCCACAAAAATCTCGACACTTGACAATACCAGTCCCCATTCGTGGGGCAACTCTCGCATTGTTCTAGGTAACTTTTGGCCCGTAGTGCATTGGCTGCTGGGACAAGCCCACCTTCTTCTCCCAGTGCAGGCAGCTTACAGACCTATAAAGGTCGATCATTATTTCAAAATTCCACAGGGTTTTAGGCAATACAGAGAGTGCAACAGAACAATGCAGTGTCTGACTCTTGGAAACATGAATTTAAATTGCCTACCATCATGCATAAGGTTTCATTTAATCGTAAGATTCATCTGCAAGGCTTAAGAAGAAAAAATATTAATGTACAAAATTAAGGTAATGTGTCAAGGCTCATCTGATACGAAATATACCTCCTGAGGGTGTTGTTAACTCAGTCAGCTGTCTGTTCGTTGACTACACAGCATTTACCATTCTATTGCTGATTTCATGAGCCTGCTCCTCCCTCTGCTGAATCCTTTCTCTCTATCCGGATCCGTGCAGTTTGGTATTCCCTTCTATCTGTATCTTCTGCTTCCACTGCAGCACGTTTCCTTTTGCTGTACTTCTTTGTCAGGAGAGATGGCCTAAAAGAATCTTTCAGAAGTAACATTAAGGGCCTTAGTAAAAAATTTTGCATATACAAAGCAACTGATGCGAGAAAAAAAGATGGTTCTGGTAATCTATATGAAGAAACACTTGTCAAGTTATGATTGAGGATACTCTAACCAATGTGGCACAATATTGTAAGCAAAAACTAAAATTGTCTAGCGTTTCACGTATAGAAATGTATATCACATGAACAATGAATGACTGTAGAAAGTTTAGCATTTGAAGTGGTTTTAAGCAAAAAGCAAGCTTATTACAAAGAAATTAACGTAGTTGAAATACACGTCAGAGGTATTGTACAGATCACATGCAATGACCTAACCTGTGATAAATTTTGTACTTGCACAGTTTCTAGATGTGCCTCAGGTCCTCACGACGTCAGTGGTTGAGAGATATCAGGCTCAGAGATATTACCTTCTGAGACTTGAGATAGCAAGCTCATGGGCCAGAACAGCTTCTGGCTCTCTTGAGCCTGCCTGACCACTAAAAGGAAATTCATTGCTTAATATAACAAATTGTACAAACCTTATAATTGGCTGGGGTATCTGTGGTACCACATTTTTAAAAATTATGGACAAAAATTTCACATCGGATATTTTAAAACTTTACACCTAGCCCTACAGATATTGAACACATGGAAATGAATACGGTGCCGCCGCGCTTCAAAGCAAGCTGTCGAGGTGAGATAGAGCCGAGGTGTATGATAGGAAAGGTGATAGATTGATAGCACAGGGCACGAAGAGGAACCAAGACCTTATACCCAGGCGGTTGACCGAAAGGTGGTCAACCCCCTGGCGTGTGTACGTCTGCGCTCCGCAAGGAAAGGACAATGAATAGGGCAAAGGCAGAACTTGAGGATAGATCTGAGCTGTTGACGCAATCCACCACCGAGAATCCACGCAGTTTTGACTGCTGTGCCTGAGGTAAAAATATTTTGATAATGCATTGAAAGAGATGACACATGTCTACACTTAAATTGATAAAAAACACTTTGGCATTTTGCTGTTATTATTGGCAACTTAAAAACTAAACAGTAATAAATGAATATACACTGTGTGAAAGATAAAATAAACAATAAATTTGAACGTAACCTATAAACTGAAACTTCCTACTACTATAAACAAAATATAATGCTAATGAATATATATAAATAAGTGCCTTGATAATAATTTTGGGTGATATTAGATAGGTGTTATGACAGTTTTAACACAATGTTTGGAGTGGCCTCAAGACTTCAAATGAATTAAAGTGTGGAGTAGTTACTGGATTAGTGTGAATTAAAATAGATCTGTTTAACGAAATTAGTGTTCCAAAAATTCAGGTAGCTGAAAATGGATATGATGTAAGCTGCACTGGGACAAAATTTGAAAACTTAAAAATAAATCATAATAAATTAATAAATACAAATTTGTTGGACTGTGGGGGTAAACAAGGAATCCGTGTTTAGAATTAATATTGAAACTGTGACTGTCTGACTTTGATCTATTAATTCGAATAAGAAAATGACTAGGTCAAAATTTAGGTTTTTGTCTGGATGTTTGCTATTGAAGTTGTAAGCCTTGGTTACTTAAAGTAGCATCAGTAGCCTTAAATGAATACAAGTGGACCTATTCTGACAAAACCTGAATGGGTGGGACAATTGAAAACATGAAATTAAACTCTATATATGTGTGCAGGAGGTGTGGTAGGAAATGGCTGACATAAAATTTAGCTATGAAATAGAAAATTTGACAGTCTAAAATATTCTTTTGATTAGAATTAACAGTTCCAACATATAACTGCCTAGATGATAATGTTACAGATTACTTTGTATAGATGTTATCTCTGGTAGTTGTAAGCACTGGATTAGTTTACTTAGGTAGCATCAGTAGTATAACCATATTTGCAAGTGAAATATGTTAAGGAGTTTTAGGTTGCAAACTGAAAAATGGGGACCTTAATGGAGGACTGGACAACCAGTGTGGGAGTTGATGGAAAACTTAGGTAATTGATTGCACTGCGAGGAAATGGAGACAGGAACTGACAGTGTGGGAGGTGATGTATCACAGGGATGAATTAAGAGAGATCCAGTAGGGGTGAACTGTTGAGTTGTTTCAAAATTTAATATTAAATCAGGGCTATGGGCTAGGTGTTTATTGATTTGAAGAGCTTCTAATAGGTTGAGTTTTTGGCCCTTGTTTTCTATATAAAGGACTTGAGACTGTGGCTGGTAGCTGTGGCCCCCTCTCAGTACCTGCTCACACTCAAACCTTCAGATGTCAGACAGATCGGTACCAAACGTTGTATGTCGATAGAGCATCAACCGAAATTTCTATAAGATTCGTGCTTTGTGCTGCCGTTCAGGAGAAGGTGCAAAAACTGTAATAACACCTTTCGGAACCCACGTTAAACTGTAGGTCCCCCTATAACTGGCTAGGTAAGTCAGTTCGAAGGTCGGAGGAAGGCAACTGCATACCACCTCCAAATGGGACCGTGCCTAGTAAAGCACTGTGGTGTTCAAAACAATCTTCGGATTGTTGACTGCTTTACCTTTTGACAACCTAAGCTATGGAGTAGAGGAAAAGTGTAACACTGAGAGTTTAAAAGGTTGTACTGCCGTGGGCTAGTTGGTAGCACGTTCCTTCATCCGACAGTTTCTAGGTTCGAGCCCCGTCTCGAGCTTTTTTTTTTTTAAACTGCAGTACATTGTAAATTGTTAAAAGGGACAATGTGTTCCTCACATGTAAAAGGACTGTTTGGATTTTATAGCAATGTGTTATCGGCAGTTGGTGTGTGCGTAGTGTACTTGAAAGTAGGAAATTGCTAAGGTTTATTCGTAGTTTCACAGAATAAATAAAGATAATCGTAACATACGAATAAAGAAACAACTGCATCACACATACAGCAGTATTAATAGTAATAACGATAACAAAAATATTAAAAACGATAAGTGTAATTAAAGTAATAACACTAGTAATATTGAAAATAATAAGTACATAAAGTTCAGGCATGAACACACCACTCACAGTGTCGTTCATTCAGGATTGAAGGTTTCACAATAGTGGTTGTTTCTTTATTCGTATGTTCCGATTAGGTTTGTTTATTCTATGAAACTACGAATAAACCCTACACATTCGCTACCTTCAAATAAAGGAAGCAAGAGCAAACTGCCGATAACAAATTGCTATAAAATCCAAACAGTCCTTTTACATGTGAGGAACACGTCCCTTTTGACAAATTCCAACGTACTGCAAAGCTCTACCATCTAGTCTACGGTAACGCAATGTGGTAAGCTCTCACTCCGTAAATTAGTTGCTGCATATTATCATAGTTCATGCACGATCTCCTGGATGACAGCACATAGCGAGAATTATATAGAAGTTATGGTGGACACTCTTATCGATATACGTTTGGTACTGATGTGGGTGTATGACATCTGGAGGTTTGTGTGTGAGCAAATGTGGACTCCTGACTCTGTAGTCTCCAGCTGGTCTAGCTGCTGTGCTTCTGATAAAAGTAACAGTCCAGTTCGCAAAATTATTTTTACAATTTATTAATACAGGTGACCGGTTTCGATCTAGGTTTAGATCATCTTCAGATGTCGCTATAGATGTTCAGGTGGCGAGCGTGTGGTGACTGCCTGACAGACCAGTATATAACTTACCACAATCTTAAGTAATTTTATATAGTCCACTGTTGGTTAGCAAAGGAGTCTTGTCTTTGCTATTAAAGATACACTGAGCTGTGGTGTGGTAGGAAACCCTATAGTTGCAGGATTTCAGTGGTTTTGATACTTGTGATATTTGTCCTAAGTATGGTATTGTACACCATTTCCTGCATTCATTGGAGGGGGTGTCAGAGGGAGCAAAAACGAAGGGTATTTTTTTTTAATGTTGTCATCAGGGCTGGATTGTAGCAACCAGTTGAGGCAATAAATTTGATGGTGTCTAACTCTGATCTGAAATCCTCTTGACAGTTTTCCTGTAGATTTTGAAAGTGTGTGTTTTTTAGTGATGCCTATGGTCAGATCTAGGAAATGTATGGACTTGTTACCCATCTCCATTTTGAATTGAATGTTTTTGTTCTGGCTGTTTGTTTTGAAAAAAATGTGTTGAGCTGTCTTGTGGTACCTGCCCACAAACACAGTACACCATCCATATATCTGTTCCAGTATTTAATGTTTATACTTAGGGTTTCTTTGCTCTGAAAATGTTGTTCAAAATTATCCATAAAGATTTCTGCCAAAAGTGGACTGATTTGGGATCCCATAGCAAAGCCATTTTGTTGTTTATACAGAGCTCCTTGGAACTGGAAATAATTTTGTGCTAGGCTTGTTCGAGTGGCTAGTCTTAACTCATTCACTTCTACTGGACTAATGTTAGACCTATTCATCAGCTCAGTTTCAACACACAAAAATATACTAACTTAGCAGTATTTGGGGTCTTCATTCTTACAAGATCGACTACGTTCAGGATTCCGTGCTTGGCTTTGAATTTTGTTTTAATTAATATGTCCAATTTGTTAGCTATTTTTTTATGAAGGAGCAGTGTATGAAGAGGCAACTGGACAAGTTTGTGTAACATAGGTAGCCAGTATAGTTATGCAGGGGAATTATTCATGTTGCTATAACCTTGCATCATAATCTGTAAATATGCTTTTCCATCAACTAATTATACTCTTAATTTCCTCTTTGAATTTTGTAGTAGCATTCTTATGAAGGACTTGGAAACATGCGGGGGTGTGGAAGTCATTGACCTTTTGAAGATAATCTAGTTTGTTCAAAAGTACAATACTGTTGCCTTTATCAGAGCATCTGGCAATGATATCCTGCTGTTGTAGTTTCTTCCTGAAGGTACTGAGGGTGTGAAAAACCTTGGCCTATGGGGTGTTGCCCTCAAATGTTGCTTCTCTTAATTGCACAAGTAACAAATTTTTTTGCTGTAAGGCCTGTACGTAATGCATATTCAATATCTACCTTCACTAGGTCCGTTTTCCGATTGAGGATGGGAAGCAGTATATTTAAAACCTTTTTTTAACAAATTGTGTTCATTTGTGGAAAGGGTTAAGTCTAAAAAAGTTAATTACTTTTTCTGAAAACTTCTGTTTACACTTAGTGGTTAGAGAATAACTCATATCACAATATCAACAATCCCACATGGGATCTGCCAGCCAAAAATGCCATACGATAATTTCATTTAACTAATGTCTGTTTTTGTCACAAGTCACTCACATTTTCATGATCTTCACTGTCAAGAACAACGAATTTACACAGATGTAACCTCGACGTAAGAGTTGTGTGGACAACTTTGACGAACACTCACATTGTCACAATGGTGGTACCATTTCTTGATTTCATCCTTTATCCACATAAATTTTTATGAACTCAATGGCTTTGCTTGTAACTGCTGATGTTCCTCACGACTTTATTTTGATGTACCTAGGCATAATTTTACGTTGAAGGCGCTTTTGAGTAAACCAAATGTTTTAGACTTTGCTTTTTGTCTCGGTAGACTACTGTCAAAGACAGATAACTGTGCTGTGGTAGCACTTTTATCATTTCGACTGATTCTTCCATCGGTTGCAACGACAGTGCAATTTGCGCGCGCATTGTGCTCGCCCCCACGTGATCCGTGGTTGAAGACACGACAGATACAGACATGTCTGAACGCTTCAGATGGCGGACTAGCACTTCCCCCAGTCTTTGTGAGCTCGTGAGCCTCCGTGGTGCCCGTAGGTTCACATCGCAATGAATCGGTCGACGGGACTTACGCGCTGATTCCAGGAACTGGCTGTCGTTGGTTGTACCTGCCGTGTGCTGCCGTCTACGGCTGTGGGCATGGCTACCACAGTCTGCCCTGTGCCCCCCCCCCCCCTCCTCTTATATCTGCACCTGACTGATGTGACAGACTGCTTTTTCCTTGTGTTGCTGTGTGGTTGATTGACCATTGCTTCTTTTTATCTCGTGGTCAGTCAGTCACAGAAATTGGTTTTTTCGTTCATTTCTTGTCATCGTTCAGTGTTCCTGTGTGATTCTCATTTTGTCGGAATGAGGATTGAGTCAGCTGGTTCCACACTTTTGGATCAGATTACATATTCGCCTTTTCTGTGCTCCGGCAGGAGCATTTTTCAGGTGGTTTCCGTCTTTTTCCTGTTACATCAGAGTGTACTGCTGCGCACTGCACTGCCGTGTGCGGTATGAATATTGGTTTTCCATGGTAACTGTGAAAATATTTGAACATGTAAAACCAAATGCTCAAGATAGACTACAAATGAATCACTTAACTGTAAATTTATTTTACACACATATTCATATAAAGTAATATTATTAAACAATGGTGTTGCTGTTACTGCTTAACAAAGAGTTATTTAAATGTGTTTCATAGAAGATTCCAAACAGCACAAGATTATCGTACATCTTGCTGTCTTCTTTAATATGACACATCATCCTTCAAAACAATAAGTCATAAAAGTCAAAGGGACTCCTAAATACCAGGCATTCCTTTGAGCAGAGACAAAGTTAAAGCAAATGTTTTTTCTGGTTTTCATGACTTTGCCATTCATGAAATTAAAGTGTGTGCTGATAAAGATGCCATACCTTCTGAACAGATTACAGGATTTGTTGCTTGTGTGTATGACAACAAATGGTGGATGGGTTGTGTGCTGTCAAGAGATGAAAAAGAAGCAGAAGAAAATCTTTTATTTATGCATCCTTGTGGACCAGCTCCTCCTTTCCAGTATCCCTTCTGTTGGCCCTCTGTGTGGAATACGGAATTAGTGCATCATTACTTCTATATCACTATATGATCCATAGACGCTTTAATTGGTGGTCAATTACCTTTGCAAAAGTGGTTTTTGTCAGTTACTAGGTTTTTGGCTGCCTCAATGTTCAAATGTTTGTAGAGCTTATGGGACTTAACTACGGGGTCATCAGTCCCTAAACTGAAAAACTACTTATGAACTACCTTATACTAAGGACGGCACAAATATCCATGCCTGAGGGGGGGGGGGAGATTCGAACCCCCTACTGTAGTGGCCGTGCAGACCGTGACTGGCGCGCCGCAGTCCCACTGCGGCTGGCTTTGGCTGCCTCCCCCTGTATGCTAGGTCTGTGTCTACCTCCTTGGAGAGGCTGCTCTTTAATCCTTCCTCTTTCAAGCTTCCTGTACTTCATTCTAATCACTTTCAGTGCAGGTTTGCTTCCTTTCTTTGGCATAGTTTTCCATTCAGGGGTCACGCAGTTGAGTGGGGCGAGTTTGATGTTTTCAGTCAGTCGCATAGCACCGTCTGAAGACATCGCTATTATTACTATTTTATTAATGATAGTACCACTGAATTAATATTCATTATGTTTCTAGTCCTCCTCTTCCTACTAACCAAATTCCGTGGCTACAATGAACACTTTCTGGGACTGTGATTTTGGATACACCAGGCTTAGTCTGAGAGACTGATTGACCTAGCTGTTCACACACATATAACCGTCATTGCCCAGTCATCGAACCAACCATGTTATCAGTAGTCTCTTATCCTACAAAACTGTTTGACATTGGGGGGGGGGGGGAGAATGTTTAACCCAGTCCACAAGTCTATCCTGGTATTTAATTCCATTTGCAGGTTTGTTGTTGTTTGAGAATTTTTGAGGGGACTAAACAACATGGTTATCAGTCCCCAGTTAAAAGTTTCGTAATCAGTGGCTTCAGCATGCAACAAAAAATTTTATTTTCAATAGTAAAGATATAGGTGATTGAATTCAAAACTGCTGCTATAAATTCCGCATTAAGTGGTGTAATCTCACACGGGAGATAAACGCAGGTAGTGTAACTGATAGTGTGCAGTTGACTGGCTTTTATTCATCCAGCATTTGAGGATGAGAACCTCTTGTGAATTCAAACATTAAAATTTGTATACTAATTTGTACACATTTTATGTTGTATATTACAATAATCAGTTTTTATGTATTTACTTTTGTAACATCATGTATACTTTAAAGAAAAGTGTAATGTTCTAACAGTATATGCTATGTTTATAAATATCATATGATGACACTGATTGCATGTCAGTGTGTTCAAAGGTGAATAAAATACTCTATTCTATGGTAATAGGCCTGTTACCTATAATTATTAGTTGACATTATGCTCATTCATGGACTACTATATATGCTTATGTTTCATCCAGTAACACTGGCAGTATTGTAAATAGCTAATTTTTCAATATTAAACATGTACAGAAGTTGTTTGTAGTCATAAACTTTGTTGAGGATTTCTCAGCCATGGTTCCAATAGTTCAGTCCTTAAATAAGAGGTATGCAGTTAAATGCTGTTAAGCAGGAAAGCTATTTGTTGTTGATTATGGTTACCATCGGTTAGTGATTGACCCCTCTGTGTTGATTGGGTTTTCACATTTGTTACATGTAGCTTAAGTGATAGTGTATCCATAGATTCATGCCTGTCATAAGTTTTTATAATAGTACAGTCTTTGATCTTTTTCTTTTAGTGCAGTTTATATTGTTGTCGAGCTATACTTCTATAGATATGTGTGACTGTAAAAATGTACCAATGTATGTTTAATAGAGAAAATAGCATTCTTCGTTGATTTTATACTGGCCCTCAGTAACAGCTGACATAAAGTCAATGTTATGGGGCAACAATTTATGTAATTTCTGCATATTATTTTATGGTTTATGGTTTCTGCTTTAAGTAGTATATATACTGAGGTTAAGTCTGTAATTTTTTTTTAAATCTAATTTCTGGTAAAGTCTAGAGTATAGTAACTGATTAGCACTACACTTCAAAGTTGTATAATTGGTTCAGTTTCTTTTTTTAAAGAAATAAAGAAGAAAGCAAATGGATAACTCATTTGTACTTAGCAAGTGAGCAAAGCTCAAATTACTTACTTTCTAGTGCAACCTCATAGCTGTAAGTTGAATATAAATTTATTTTCATGATGTGTATTGTACTTACTACTGATGGTTTGGTGTGATGTACAGCTCTTAATGGTATGTAAAACAGGGGTAGGCAATTGAAACCCTGTAGCTCTCTTTTTTCCATTTTACAGTAGATGTAAAACTTAATATTATTAAAAAAAGTCATGCAAATTAAGTTGCTACATGTACAACTTACCATAGTAGGTGTTCTAGGAGCCCAAATTTTTGTTAGCATCAAACATTTTGCGCCCCAGCAAAAGTTGTGACATAAATTTAAAAAGGGCAATTTTAGTTATACTGAAAATGGTTTTGTAGGGACCCAATGTGCACGAATATTGATCTCTTCAGGGCAGTTGTCATTTCTGTTGTAGCCTAGTTTGATTTTCACAGTAAGAAATGTCATTTTTCTGAACTACTTAATTTTTTTAGTATTCACTGTTATTGCCAGTGTGCTATATGTTACTGGTATTACGAGGTTTTCACTGATGGGAGTCAATAGGTTTTTATTGCCTACCATTGAGCCTGTAGTTATCGTCTTACTGTTAGTACCACTCAAAGTGAATGTACATTTTTCCATGATTACTGTACCTGTTGACACTGTTAACAACTTTGCTACAGTGTAATGTGTTTTTCCTTAAGTATACTGAGCACTTCGTGGTGTTTGTAGCATACATCTTTGTAAATAATGTACAGTAAATATTGCCGCAATAGATCATGTATACCAATTGCTGGCGTGGCACAGGGGATGGCGTCACTGACTGCAGTGCTGAAGGTCGCTAGTTCGATCCCGCCCACCAGCAAAAATTTATTTCTTTGTTATTAACAATTCCAGAATGTTCTACATCTTTCTTAAGTTCACTTGTAATTTCTACTTGTTTCTTGTGTTAACTGTTCTTCTAATTTCTGGTACATTCTGTCTGTGTATAAATAGCAGAGCACTTTGCCCTAGAGGCAGTCAGTGCTGCGTGTGTGTTGAGTTCGTAATAAATGTGCTTTCAGAAGTGCTGTGTTTAGTTGCCTTCGAAGTCAAGCCTGTTTCCATTTCAACTCGACATTGTTTGGTGGAGGTGCCGGGTATCCTGTGCAACAGCTGCATCACCGTGGCTCTGATTAGGCAACATAAAAGCCGTCGATTACACGGATTGGAACCGGAATACAAGGGATACATAGAGTACATCCTTCCAAAAGTCCGTATTATCAGAAGAACGATGGAGACGAAACCAGCAATAAGCCAGCTGCACATCAGACACCCGTCGGTGTTATCTGGAGATGCTGGACAGGACCCCAACAAATGGCTAAAAGGGTTCGACAGAGTCGCCAAGTACAACAGGTGGGATCATACGATGTGCTTGGCCAATGTTTATTTCTACCTGGACGGAACAGCCCAGCAATGGTTTGAAAACAACAAAGACAAATTGAATGACTGGGAGACGTTCCAGGAAGAACTTGAGATGTTTGGAGACTGCCAGCGACAAATCCGCTCGGCGAAAGAACTGAAGAACCGGGTCTAACGACATGGTGAGCTGACATAGTCGTACATACAGTATGTTTTGGCCCTGTGTAACATAGTGAATCCGAATATGACTGAGGCCGACAAAATTGTACACCTGATGAAGGGTATTGCAGAAGACATGTACCAAGCTCTTATGAGAAGATGTCGCTACGGCGGAAGGTTCATAAAGTGGTGCCAGCGTATTGAAGAGATGCAACAAAGGAAGGTTGGACGAAATAAGTATGACAGACTCCCGAATGTAGTCCCTATGGCCGTTGTGGAAGACCAGCATGACTTCGCTTCTGTCATACAACAAATTGTGAGAGGAGGATTACAATAATTTACAGCAGCCGGAACTATTAGACCGGGCGAGCATCAGATAATGGCCATGGATGTAAGCCCTGAAAGTGACGAGGGAGCCGACGCCGCTGAGGAAGAGGTATTTCAGACATTAGCTCTTGTTTGTCCCGCCAGGTGCACCCGACATGAAGAATTGAGTCGTCCTGCTATGACTTGTGCTGCAGCCGCCAAACGGCAGCCTATGAACAGGCGGACGCGGCCACAACAAATTCCCCCGGCAACTATGACGCTGCACAGAACAGCTGTCTGGAAGACAGAAGACAGCACACCACTGTGTTTCCACTGTGGGCGCCCTGGACATGTACGCTACTGCAGAGGGAGAAGGCGAGTATGTCAGCCATCAGAGCAGTTCTATCCCAGGCAATCACCTGCTGATGAGTTCAGTCGACCTGTGGAAAGAAGCCCATCGCCGTACCCTAGACGAGGTCGCTCCCCGACGCGCTGCAGCCAATCACCGTTGCCGTACAGAGTTACCAGCCGCTCCACTAACCACTGCACCCAGGAAAACTAAGCGAGGTGACCATCTATGGAGATGAGGCCGCCGCAGATGAAAATTCTCCATGGACAACAGTTGCTACGATGTCGGGAAATCTCATAGACTTCATAATCAACAGCCAACCTGTCTGGGCACATGTTGATTCAGGAGTGTCTTTATCTGTATTGTCAATGTTCTGTGATACTGGGGCAACTGTGCTGAAGGTCGTGAATGGAAAGTACATGCATCCAGCAGGAACTTGTCGCAAGAATAACCATCAACAACAGGACGCAGCCATTTGAATTTGTTGTGCTAACAGAATGTAGTCACAATGTTATCCTCGGATGGGACCTCCTTCAGGCATCCCAAGCTATAATTAACTATAGCAGATTTGAGCTGCAAATTGAAGTTGTTCTGACGGATGCACGTAATACAGAATTTTCTGGTAAGTTATTTGCCCTTGACAATGTGACGATCCTGCCGTTGACGATGAGAAGAGTTGCAGTCACAAATACAGATGAGTGATTAAACTGTGAAGTGCTTGTTGATAGTAAAGTTTTTTATCAGGCTCACAAATGAAATTTACATACCAGCGGCTATCATTAGCATTACCGGAGGTCGTGGAGAGATTTGGATTACTAATTGTCACGAGCAGCCACAACTTATACCCAAGGGAATGTGTCTCGGGACAGCTGAACCAATCCAGGAGGTTCTAACTTCCGCACCAGTGCTAGCCTTGTACGACGAGAATGCAGAAACGGAACTTCACACAGACGCCAGTGGCTATGGGATTGGTGCAGTGCTTGTACAAGTTCAGGAAGGTGCTGAAAAAGTGATAGCCTATGCATCAAGAGTACTATCAGTCAGAGATAAACTACTCTACAACTCAGAAAGAATGTCTCGCAGTTATCTGGGCTGTCAGCAAGTTCCGGCCGTATTTATTCGAGCCGTATTTATTCGGCAAACCAGTCACCGTCGTGACAGACCACCATTCTTTGTCTTGGCTGACTAGCTTGAAGAATCCATCAGGTCGACTAGCAAGATGGGCACTAAAGACTCCAAGAGTACGATTTAACAGTAATGTTCAAGAAAGGGCGCAAACACAATGATGCCGACTGCCTTTCGAGGAATCCATTAGTGGAACCAGCATGAATGAAATTTCAGCTCTCACTGAATTAAATGACGTTACAGCTGAACAGGGAGAAGATCCAGCACTATTAGCTACTGGTCGTTCCAGCTCATCTCCAGCCAGCTATTCTCCTATATCTGGTCATCTGGGATTCGTGAAGACTCTAGACAGAATCAGATGCAGGTATTGATGGAAAGGTCTTTACCGATCTGTCAAGCACTATGTGAGTCACTGTAAAGAGTGCCAGCAATGGAAACATGTGCCGCAATTACCTCCATGGCATCTTATACCGATTCCGCCGGCAGCCAGCCCCATTCCACCGAGTTGGGATCGATCTTTTATGGAGATTCCCGAAGTCGACAACCGGTAACCGATGGATAATAGTCTGCACTGATTACCTCGCATGCTACGCTGTCAGCAAACCCATGCTGACTGCAGAAGCTCCAGAGATCACAAAATTCCTTGTAGAAAACATTTTGAAGCATGGAGCACGACGTGTCATATCATCTGATCGTGGAAAAGTATTCCAGTCAAAACTAGTATCAGAGGTAATGTCACGATACTACATTGTCCACAGAATGACAACTGCATACCATCCCCAGACAAATGGTCTTGCAGAAGGTTTTAAAAAGATGTTAGCCGACATGCTGTTGATGTACGTGGATCTTGAGCAGAAGGAGTGGGATACAATTCTGCCAGTCATGACATTTACTTACAATACCACAAGACAAGAAACCACAGGCTTCATGCCGTTTTTCTTGCTCCATGGCCATGAAGTTGAGACAATGGATATGCTGTTCCTGTTCCAACCGGACGACTCAGGATGACTATGTTAAACAGCTCATACCAGGGTCGAAGAAGCAAGACAGCTGGCTCGCATACGAACACTGGACGCCCAGGAGGAGGACCGTCAGTGGTATAACGACAAGCACCGACCTGTTGGGTACAGCCCAGGAGATCTGGTATGGATTTTTACCCCTGTGCGGAAGGTTGAACTGTCAGGAAAGTTATTGAAGCAATACTTTGGTCCGTATCGTCAAACACTGCCTGTCAGACGTCACATACGAAGTTGAGGATTATGAGCTGTCGTCGAAATGACAAAAACGAAGAGACATTGTTCACGTCCTGCACATGAAGCCGTACTAAGACTCTGAAGAGCAGGTAGACAAAAAGGCTTGTTAAAGGACTGTAAGGACAGTAATGTTAATGATGAACCCATGACAGGAACGTCTGTCATCGATAATGGTGGAGAATGGAAGGATTCTCTAGAACTGCCATACAGAGGACCCATGACAAGGTCAAGATCCAGGACATTGCAGCTGGCTCCACAGGGAACATAACTTTGGGTCGCTGTTTTTCCAGGAGAGGGAGCAATGCCGCTAGACACCATGTAAACAGACTGCCGGCGTGGCGCAGGGGATAGCGTCACAGACTGCGGTGCTGAAGTTTGCTGGTTCAATACCGGCCACCGGCAAAAATTTATTGCCTTTTAATTAACAATTCCAGAATGTTCTGTATCTTTCTTATGTTCACTTGTAAATTCTACTTGTTTCTTATGTTAACTGTTTTTCTAATTTCTGGTAAATTCTGTCTATGTACAAATAGCAGAGCACTCTGGCCAAGAAGCAGTCAGTGCTGCGTGTATGTTGAGTTCGTAATAAACTTGCTTTCAGTATAAGTGCTGTGTTTAGTTGCCTTCGAAGTCAAGCCTGCTTCCATTTCAACGCAACAATATATATACTGATGTTAAGTCTGTAAATTTTTGTAATTAAAATTATGGTAAAGTCTAGATTATAGTAACTGATCTGCACTTAACATCAAAGTTGTACAAGAAAGCAAATGGATAAGTCGTTTGTACTTAGGATGTAAGCAGAGCTCAAATTACCTTCTTTCTAGTGCAACCTCATGGCTGTAAGTTGAATATATGTGCATTTTCATGATGTGCATAGCAGTTACTCTACTGCCGTAAAATAATAGGGGTAGACAATTAAAACCCTGTAACTCTCTTTACATTTACAGGAGATGTAAAAGGTTTACTAAAAGAAATAGTAATGCAAATTAAGTTGCTATATATACAATTTATCATACTAAGTGTTCTAAGAGCCCGATTGTTTCATCAGCATGAAATATATTGCACTCCAGCAAGAGCAGTGACATAAATTTTAAAAAGTGCAATTTTAGTTCCACTGAATATGGTCTTGTAGAAATCCAATGTGCATGAATATTATCACATATCTTCCTTACAGTTTGATCTCTTCAGGACAGTAATGTCATTTTGGTTGTAGCCTAGTTTGATTTGCAAAGAAAGTCATTTGTGAATTACTCAATTTTTTAGTTGTCACTGTTACTGCCAGTGTGTTATATGTTGCTGGTATTAAGAGGTTTTCACTGATGGGAGTCAATAGGTGTTTATTGCCTACCGTCGAGCCTGCAATGATCGTCTTACTGTTAGTACCACTCGAAGTGAATGTACATTTTCCATGACTACTGTACCTGTTGACACTGTTAATCTTTGCTACAGTGTAATGTGTTTTTCCTTGAGTATACTAAGCACTTCTTGATGTTTGTAGCATACACCTTTGTAAATAATCTATAGTAAATATTACCACATTGTACTTCACATTGTATTATGTTTTTGAAGTTGTTACTAATGTAAATGTTCATTTATGTTCTATATATTGAAATGAGATTGGTACTAATTTGCAAGTTATTTAGGACCCAATGTTTTCTGTTAGGTATATATACAAGATGCTACAGACCTTTCGTACTATGTAACTTAGAGGACTTAGAATACACTCACAGAAACAAATTACTTTGGAATGTATAGATATATGTACAGTGAAACTTCACATATTTGTTAGTTTATTCATTACTGTTCTGGTTGTAGCAATACTCTTCACATGGGACTAACAAAAATATTTGCTACATACACAGGTGGTCAAAGTATAAATATTATGTGTGACAACTAAAATGCAACTAATGAAATGTACAATCGTTTCTGAAAAGGAAAAAAAGTTTCATATTATGATTAGATTGAATAATTTTTATAAGTGAAATTACAATTGTAATTTGTGGCTTTGGCTGTACAAATATATGTATCTTTTGTATATATGATGCGAATATTAAGACGAAAAATTCAGAGGAGGAAAAATTATATATAAAAAATAGAGGAAGATTACGCACCAGGCGAAGGAGCAAAAGTGTGACAGCATCACAAATAAATAAATAAATAAATGAACACACACACAAACACACACACACACACACACACACACACACCCATACATTTACAGACGCAAACACTCCTAGGCTAGCATACTATAGAAACCAAAGAAGTTTCTATAGTATGTCTGCCTAGGTGTGTATACATCTGTGTAAATGTGTGTGTGTGTGTGTGTGTGTGACTTAGAAATGTGTGTGTGGGACTTAGAATCTGCGCAGCGCGGCGGCCGGGCGGTTGCGCAATTGCGGCGTCACAGCGGCGCGGGTTGCATACCGCGCAGGGGCCCATGATTACGCGGCACTGACGCAATCTGCTTATCAAGCGGCCCTTTAAGCTTGCACACGTATGACCTTCAACGGGACTTAGAATCTGCGCAGCGCGGTGCACACAAGTCTTATCCCGGCCGCGTGTTAAAGGAAATCTAGTAGAACGCGGCGGCCGGGCGGTTGGCGTCGCGCCTCTAAGTCCGTTATCGCTGACGTCACTACTGGCGCGGGTTGCCTACCGCGCAGGGGCCCATGATTACGCGGCACTGTTGCGCGCTGTGTTATAAGCATGGTTAGGGGAGTCGTTACTCCCCCCATTGCTGGTACCCCCCACAATTTCTCCATTTGTTGTTGCTGTTGCATTCCTGTTTAACCGTAACCTATCACCTGACCAACCTGACCAACTCAGGCTACACTACAGTTCAATATGTATAGTGCGTACTACAATTAAACATTCCTTTAATCCAAATAGCGACGCCTTCCTGTTCGTTAACTCTACGATGATTACGAGTTCTAACAACAAATGGCATGTTACAAGAGTAATACGATTTACCCATATCCTTATTATACACTTCAAACACTTGAAATGTCCGATAAGCAATCACATCTCTATTATTAAAACTCTCAAGTCCACCTTGCGCCTTTAAAGTATCACCGTTACCACGAACAATTGCAGCTGTAATCCAACCATTACCATGGCTCGGAGCATTGTCAGCTCTAGTAACTGTAAACTGGAGAACACCACCGCAAAACACACTAGGTCCTTGCAGAAACACCTGTGCCCCTACATTATTAGCCGCATTCTTAATGTCTATATTATCAATAGCCTTAAACACTGTAGGACGAGAACTTCTCATCCTCCGCCTACGAACCATAATGAACGCCTATCCGATCCAGAAAGACCGCGAGAAAGCTCCTAACGGCCCTTTTAAACCTAGGAGCTTCGCTTTGATAAGCGGATTGCGCCAGTGCCGCGTAATCATGGGCCCCTGCGCGGTATGCAACCCGCGCCGATGTGACGCCGCAATTGCGCAACCTCCCGGCCGCCGCGTGCTACACACACACACACACACACACACACACACACACACACACACACACCCATACATTTACAGACGCAAACACTCCTAGGCTAGCATACTATAGAAACCAAAGAAGTTTCTATAGTATGTCTGCCTAGGTGTGTGTGTGTGTGTGTGTGTGTGTGTGTGTGTTTTTTCATTTATTTATTTTGATGCTCACACACCTGTGCTCCTTGGCCTGGTGAGTAATATATTTTTATATACTATCTTTTGTATATTATCTTTTGTATATAATACAATATAATTTTCAGTATATTACAAAATCACACTGATTGAAACATAGTGCTGTTTAGGCTACAACGTCCTTTTCTTCATGCAGTGTTACATGCTGTTTTCTAATATCATGCCTGATTTTCCATAAGAATGTACTTTTAAGGTGAACAGGAATATTTTGTCATGTTGGTGTACATATAAGCAACATACCACTGCTACCGAACATAATTAAAAGTGCTAAGCTGCACACCAGTATTACATGATTTTTTCAATTGTCTTAACCAGTAAATAGTGTTAATTCAGTAATACAACTTGTTTGAATGTGCTGTGATAATTATGTACCGTGTTACTGTCAAGCTGAGGCTTAACCTGACATTGCTTCCCGTCACTCGTACCCCACTTCTGTTTTCTTTCCTGTCGGCCTCTCTCGGCCAACTCTTTTCTTCGACCCCGACCGTATTAGGTTGCGAGGCCTGAGGGTGTCTTTCATTTTTCAGTCCTTCCCGATTCCTGACCACCTTTTGAATTACCAAAATTTTCTGAAATGTATGTTGTATATTAAATAACAGTAAAACTATTGAATAATATTAAGACTAACTACACAGAAATGTAAGTAAAGCTGCAGTTTTTAAATATTTTTTTATGTTGAATTCTTCTTAAGATATGTAGACGTAGATCAAGTTACATTGCACATTCTTCAAACTAGTAAAGAAAATCCTGTTTCATTATTTCATGTGGTTATTAAGGAAATGGTATTGACATTCACGATTTGACATTTTATTCACTCCATCTCCAGTAGTTAAGTCTCATCCTTTCCTAAGAAAAATGTAAGGTGTGCACATTTGTTGGCAACTGTATAATGGGTGTTTCACAATTCCAATTACAAGCTTTCAGGGGTTGTGGAGGACTCAGTACATATTTTTGATGATGAACTTGTGTTCAGAAATGTCGCATTTCTATATAATAAAAATTTAAAAGACCAGAACCTCCCTTGACCACTCCTAGAAGTCTCCTTTGGGAATTGTCACACCTTTTATTTATTAGTGATCAGGATAAAGCTTGGAGCTTTGTATACTAGTGTTTCAAATACTGTTTGGTAGATACTTTACTAGATAAATTGTTGCCAGTAAAAACTAATGTATGTATGATGCATGAAGAAATGAATGTCTGATGCAGGCATTACTTCTCATATTATAATTATTCCATTATAAATGACAAACTAGATGTAACAAGTTTATATTATCAGTGAGCCTAGTTTACTTGTTATTGTAATTTGAATACAGGCATGTTAAATAGAGAAGTACCCTTAATTTATTTTTGTACAATATCAATTGGGTTTTAAGCCAGATGCCAAATGAATGATAGCTTCATAAATGTTGTTAGTGTGTTAAATATGATTTCAATTAATACGGAAATTCTCCACAGATTATAAATAATTATTCAAAAGAGACAGATTGGCTGGCCAGTACTTACCTTTTTGTTGTATTGCCGATAGTTAGTCAGAAAAAGAGGAGGAAGAGAGAATTCAAAGTTCGCTGTATGTCGCAAACAGCTCTGTCTCAAATACTGCAGAATGTAATGCAGATATGTGTGTCGTCAGTCACGTCAGCTAAGATGCACACACTTCTTAAATATAATGGCTATGATTTGTTACACCTCCAAGTGAGTAGAAGTTATGCCCAATAAGACAATAACAATATATGTATTGCTTACAAGATGAGTAGATTAATAAAATAGCAAAATTAAAACTTTTGTTGCCGTGGAAGCCATTTGATACGGTTTTAAACACTCCAGCCGGTCTGCAAATGAGGATTATTTCCATTACATCTACAAACAGTACATCTAAACAAATTTATTTTATTAAAGGAAATTAACGTGATGAATGTTTCGAAAATCTAAAGCATCTTTCCAGAACCATTCGTCTGTACTTCTGGGTAAATATTGTTTTTGTTTTACAAGATTTCTTCTTTCATCCACTGCCTGATTTTTCTATAGTTTTCTACCATATCCTTATATGCTCTTAAGAGGCAATGCCATTTGTTTCACACTTTGTTATCGTAAACTTTTCCATTGTTGTCCTTTACAGGGACAGACATGGCCAACCGTAGTGTTGTTTCTTTGTCCCTTAGGGGTTCTGGTGTAGATAAATCACTTGGTTTTTTATTTAGAGCACCATGCAGCACTATTTGGGTTGGTTCTGATGTGAAAGTGCCACGGATACAGGGTCATTGCAGTCTCTACTTGTCGAGTGGTTATAAGCAAGTCCATGAAGTGCACGACATTCACCCCTATTGCTAGTACTGAGCAGTTTAAAGGAACAGTAAAATTTTGGAAGGAAATTACGTTTGGACCTTGTTTTAATTTCACTTATTATTCCTAAATAAAAAAAATAATAAAAAACCTACTAAATGCATTGTAATTGAACACAGAAACTACCAAAACAATTTAGAACAAGAGCAGGAAACTTATTCGGATGTTGGTACCAGGGCTGCTTTAAGCCATGCAGGGCCCCTGGGCACTCGGTGTTTTGGGGCCCCTTAAAAAAACCAAATGAACGCATCATATTGGTGCACATTTCTTTAGTGACTTAATTGGTTAAAATATTACAAACAAAATACTAGTGATAAGTTCCACAAATTAGTCTTTCATTAAAATTAATGATTTCTTTAAAGATTTCCAGAAAACAATAAGCACAATTTTTGAAGTATGTTTCTTTCTATGCAAATAACTGGCACACAGATTAGGGAACCCTACAACAAAACAGAATTATCCTTTGAATGAACTCGTCAGAATGTTGTACATTTGTTTAGCGAATTTATTAGTTATAGTTAGAAATACGCAAATAAAATACTAGTGATTGGACTTAAACCTTTAACAGCAACTTAGGCCTCTTTTGGGATGTCTGAAATACAAAATCTTCTATTACGTCTTCAGAGTCCAACTGTTGAAGGACGTCACTTTCTATGCACATGATTGTCAAATTAGTAAGTTGTTGCTGTAGCATAGTAGTTCGTAATTCATTTTTGATTCTCTTTAGCTGGGAAAATGAACGCTCTCCACTCAAATTGGCTACCATTAGACAAAAAATATCCAGGTTGCAACTTTTATCTGCTTTTATTAAAGAATGTAAGGATAATATACTTAGCTCTGGAGATTCATTTGGAATTAAACTTGTATCCAGTCTGGAAGTGTGGAACCTGCGACTGTGTTGATTAAAGAAATCAGAAAATAACAGCAACCAGTCACCTTTCGTATGTATTTATTAACACAACCGGTTTCGAACTGCCTGGCAGTTCATCAGGCGGTGTACATGCTTTAGATGTTGCTTATAACATTGTGGAATATGCTTGGCTGTGGTGAGATAAGAAAATTGTGTGAGAGCTTTGTCATTGGCACTAAATTTCAATATTTGCAAGTTTAAATTGTATTCTAAATAGCTACTTACAGTTGGTTCACATTTGTGATTGATGGTATGTGATTTTTTTCAAGCATTTTAGTGCTCAATGGATGTTTGTAAAACGTGTGGAAAGCGGGTGTTGTGTGCATCCATTGAGCACTAAAATGCTTGAATGGAAGAACAATTTCTTCCACCACTTGAACTGCTTTCTCTTGAATGGATAATACACGATCATTTGGTCTGACTTATCCACTCCCACTTTCTGGATATTATAATCCAGAACTACATCCGGTTTTGTTTCGGTCACTGGTCCCCCTCGCGACCGCACTGTTGTCTGCCTAAAATTGGAAGACACGAGGGATGTTTTGATGTTGTCAACATGCCAATCTGCTTCAACAACAGAGCAGATGCTCCCTTCTTGCAAAAAGTATCTGCCCCTTTTTTAATTCTTGGCTTGACAACCATGCATTTAGGAAGACCTTTCCTGTTCGGCATGAAAGTTCCTGCTGCCTTTGTCTTGCGCTCCCATAAATAGTCAAACACTGCAGGTGATATGTAATAGTGATCCATGTATATTCTATAGCCTTTGTCTAGGTAGTTTTCTAGAAGTCTGTTAAAAAGTGTGACAATTCCGGGTTCTTGTGCCCCTTTCCCAGAGTACACCTCTACCCTAAGAATATATTCAGTTGCAGCATCGGAAACAACAGGTTTATTCCATACTTGTCTGATTTGTTTTTCATGTAAACATGGAAATGTATGCATGCTATAAAACCACGCATTCCTTCGACTGTCAAATTACTGTAGGGAGCAAACGAAGAAGACACGTTATTGAAATGCTAAAAAAAAAAAAAAAAAAATGGTAGAATTTTGAACAATGGGTCATGATTAGGTTGATTACGAGGAATATATTTCTCGTTGTTTAGGTGCAAGTTCGACAAAATCGCCTTGAATCTGTCACTACTCCTAACTGTTGCAGGAATGGGACTGTAAAATATTGGAGCTTTTGACCAGTAGTCGCCGATTTTCGGCTTCTTCACAAGACACATGTGAATTTTTATGGCAAAGAATGCCTAAATCTCCTCAGTCTTTGCCATGGTCCACTTTCCCCAGATACTGTTGACTTTAAACGTATTTTGCCTTCTCTGCTTGGCTATTATCGAACCAGCATACCGATTAGTCTGGCAGCTGGCGTGGCTGTTTTGTCAATCGGTGCCTTCACAACAGATCTTTCCCGAAATGTGTGTGGGGGAGAAGTCTTCTGCATGCCATCCAAGTTCATCTGCTGTTTTGCGTCTCTTTGGAACTACTGATGATGAAGTTGCCAGTTCACTAGTCAGTGCATCGTTACTCTCCTCACCTACAATATTATTATAATTTTTTTGAAAATACAGTTGTTATACCCATCCCAATTCTAATCCACATAATGAAAGCGAAGATTAAATACAGATACAGGGTATGCAATTATATGTTGCAGAATAAAACAATACTGTAGCGACAACCGATCATCTTACGTACCTTCACAAAGCTTGAATAAACACCATCTTTCTATTTCGCAAGCATATTTGCACTTTAGATTATCGTCAAGTGTAGATCAGAATATCTGGACTCCTTGTGCCGAGTTAGGATTATAATTCGTTCACTTCCAGGCAAATGAAAATATGCTTCTATATTCAACAACAACAAAAACACACGAGGGAACTGTACGTGTGAGAAAACAAAGGATGTTGGAGTAAACTTATTATTAAAGATAGTGCTCTCCCAGCAGTTTTGCTAAACTCTCTGAACTTTCGACAGTATGTCACTTCCGGTGTTCATCGGTCCCTAAGGTCATTGATCATTGTTTAAACGGACTATGCCTTTGCCGGATGATCCTCATTTTGCCGGTCAGTTTCGTTTTCAATGACAACAATCCGGTCAAACAGCTTATCTTTCAGAAACCACATCAGAGCAAATAGTGCCTTGTCTAAGTGTTTGACTCACTTGCCATGCATGTATATGTGCTTAATCGTGCAATGCAGTCTCTCAGGATGCATGTTAGTATTAATACCTGCACGTAACCTATAACAATAGGCCCAATACTTCACATTTTCCATGTAGTTACGTGAAAAATGCGAAAGTATCATCATCATCAAACGTAGCTTAAGAAAGCAGGAAGCATAACCTGAAACTTCGTTTGGTCAGTTTCTTGTAGCAAAGCTTTAAGCTGGTTAGAAACTACTTCCTGCTTTTCTTTACCTTTTACCTTCTTTATTATCTGCCTATGCCACTCCTGCAAAACATGCTACATGTGGTACAGCCTTTTAAGTGGTGGCCCCATTTAATGGTTCCATGCAGTAAAAAGCACTTTTTGCCATGTCAGACATAACACTAGGTGTTGTTTCCCACTCTTTCTCGTATATAATAAAAAAACACATCACTTAAGTATCATTTCTCTTAGATAAAAGAAATGCGCAGGGAAAGCCCTGCCTCATATTGTCTAGCACTAAAATGGTAGTTAAGTCAATGAGGTAACCATTAAGCCCATGTATGCCATCGACACAGATACAATCGCTACCATATTTTTGCAGCAGGTGAGCTTGTGCATCATGCATTATTATTAGGACAAAATCTGGTGCCTTTAATTGTGCCTGAAGTTCACAAAGCTTATTGTGCCTTGTAATACAAGACACAAGACTTACCGCCCCCTGTTAACTTCATCCACCCATACTTCCACGCTGACTGCATCATTCTGGTGCCTCACAGCCCTCGAACACAATTTATAGTTCCGTTCAATATTGTACAGATCGTTCTTACTGACAAGATGAATCCTTTCTAGGCCAGTTTCAGACATTCTCTTATCTCATCTATGATTACTTCAGGTGGAATCTTTTGCGCTACTGAAACCGCCATATCTTCCCTTTCCTTCTTAGAGAGATTAAGATGAGACAATTCATTTTCATGTCCCACATGTGTAGACTGATACGTTACATGCCACATTCCCCCAAAGTTTTCTGTAACTTTCATACTGGCTGGGCAAAAGCCACCTACTTTGTTACTGCCTCGTATTTTCAAGATACGAAAACCCTTACCTCTAGAGGTATAGCTACCTGAGCAATGGCAATCATAACAACTCACTTTGCCACCACAAACCGTAACGTATTGCCCCCCACGATTTTTACTGAATCGTGAACGCGTTGTCCGCTCCGTTTCACATTCCCATGATTTAAATTCGGACTCATTACGAAAGCACAGGATTTCCTCTTATGTTTTAATATCGTGGGCCAATTGCAAATGTCTATATAACATTTCCTTCTTCACACGTCACAGTACAAAGTGAACACTGGAAAGATTTTTGTGCAATGAAAAGGTTATGCACGTGTCTCTTATGCCGCTGCAAAATCCACGACCGCTTAAGTCTTGTCGCACACTGAACACTGAAAATTGTTTTCCATTGCGCCCTTCACACATGAAAGAAACGAAGCACAACACACACAAAATTGCAAAGAAACGAAGCACAACACACCAAACTAAACAAAGCGTTTCACATGCAGACACACCAATGACCTTCAGTAGCAAAGAGCTTGAAGATGTCAACGTAGTATGCTACTATCTGTGGAATACGTACGTCCCTTCCGGTGTTCACGTTTCAAGGTATGTAACCTCCCCCCTCAGGGGCTCAGCATTAATTTGCTGAGTACGGGCTTGGTGAACCCAGGGTCCTGAGCCGTGGGCTGTGTCGCGCCAACAGTCAGCTACACTGTAAGCTCTGTGCGTGCTTAAACGACCATCGTTCGGCGTGACGGTAGAACATTGTACGTTTCAGAGCCCGGGGATCTTGGCTTAATCGCCCGGGTCGCGAGGACGGTAACAACCTCTATAAAAAAAAAACCTCAATCTCAAGGTGTGCTACGTGCCGAGGAGATGCATGGCTGTTGAGGTTGAACAGCCGCTAGCGAGCAACCTCTGAGGAACCTGCCGCACCTCAGTTGTATAAGGCTTACCCAGGCAAGCGGGGCTCTGCCTGGGTGGATCTTTAGTTCCCTAGCTGCTCGTGAGATGATCATGAAACGAGCTAACAAAAGCGTGGCCGGCCGCGAAAACGGCGTCTCAAAGCGTGGAAGTGTTTCCTTCAATGCAGTATCATATGACCCCCAGTCGTTTCCATCCCTGGCTACGCCATGGGAGGAACGTCAGGCTCGTCATCAAGGTGAGGCATATGCCCCTCGATACCTGGTGTGCAGTCGAACAGATGGCGAATCGTTTGTCGACTAAGCCTCTGTTTTTTGTCGAGAATATTGAAGACAATTTTGGCGAGATAGACGGAATATCTAAGATGCGATCCGGGTCGATTCTGATAACGACGTCGTCCCCAGCCCAGTCACGGGCACTGCTTGCCTGTGACAAGCTGGGTGACATTCCCGTTACCATCACACCACATAAAAGTTTGAACATGGTCCAGGGTATTATCTTTCATCGTGATCTCTTACTTCAGTCCGATGACGAACTCAGGAAGAACTTGAAGACGCGAGGAGTGCAGTTTATTTGGCGCATACATAGGGGTCCGAAGGACAATAGGGTCGCCACTGGTGCCTTCATCTTGGCTTTTGAGGGTGATTCATCGCCCGAAAAGGTCAAGGTGATGTTTACCGGTGTGACGTCCAATCCTACGTTCCTCCCCCTATGCGCTGCTTTAAGTGCTGGAGCTTTGGCCATATGTCATCTCACTGCAAAGCCAACCCCACCTGTCGGGAGTGCGGACGTGCGTCACATCCAGACGTCCCATGTAGCCCGCCTCCAGTTTGTGTTAACTGTGCCCAGCACCACTCTCCCTGCTCGCCACATTGCACAGTTTTCCAAAAAGAGAGAAAGATAATGGAGTAAAAGACCCTGGACAGGCTCTCATATTCAGAGGCCAAGCGCAAATATGAAAAGATTCACCCTGTCAACATGACGTCTACCTATGCTACAGCAACATCTATGGTAAAGGCACATCAGGTTCCATCTACCATCCTGGGCCCTCCGTCCCAACAGTTACCAGTTGCCCCTTCAATGTCAGGGGGCGCCTCCTCTTCTGTTGCCCCCAAGGTCCCTACTTTGGTAACAATGAGTACCAAACCACCAGGGACAACGGTCCCCATCCCTGAGCCAGAGAACCAACAACCGTCTCTGGCTCCTCCTACAAGGAAGGGCTCCCTCGATGCCCTTCCTCCTAAGGTCTCTGACGCTGGTACGGCAGATACCAGCGAGTGGCTGAAAAAGCCACTACCTGCTGGTCGCAGGGCCTCGAGGGCATCCTCCGTCCCCAGAATGTGGCAGAAAAGCCCTCCCAGCAGGAGAGACCGAAAGACAAGCGCGAACGAAAGAAAGAGATCCAAAAAGACGGACCACCAGGTGGCTTCTGACCCACCACAACAAACGTCAGCCTCAGAGGACGAAATAGAAATTCTCACGTCCCCTGAGGACTTGGCTTTTCCTGAGTCCCCAGACACGATGGACGTTGAGGCTCTGCCTCTGCCATCAGTGACGGCAAACACCCTTGCAGACTCCAATGTACCATCCCAATCTGCATGTCCCAGCGACCAGGAGCCTCTATGATCATGCAGTGGAACTGTGGTGGTTTTTCCGCCATTTGTCCGAATTGCAGCAATTGTTGTGCCGGTTTCCAGCATTTTGTATAGCCCTGCAGGAAACTTGGTTCCCTGCACAGAGGAACCCCAGCCCTTCGTGGCTATCGGGGCTATTACAACAATCGTTCCATCTATGACAGGGTATCTGGCGGAGTTTGTGTCTATGTTCTTGCAACCGTCCCCAGTGCTGCTGTGCCTCTCACCACGACCCTGGAGGCTGTGGCTGTTAGACTCCGGGCAATAGAGGAATTTACCATCTGTTACCTATACCTTCCCCCAGATGTTCTCTCTCCTGCTGACCTCGCTGCATTGGTTGCCCAATTACAACTGTTCCTCCTCTTGGGTCATTTCAATGCCCACCACCCTCTATGGGGTGGATCTGAGAGCACGGGCCGTGGTAGAGACCTTGAGATCCTTCTCACACAGCTTGACGTTTGCATCTTGAACAGTGGGGCACCCACACACTTCAGTGTGGCACATGGCTCTTTCTCCGCCATCGACCTATCCATTTGTAGCCCGAGTCTCCTTCCGCATTTATCTTGGAAGGTCCATGATGACCTTTGTGGGAGCGACCACTTTCCTCTCCTTTTGTCGCTCTCACAATTTCACCCTGCAGGACGCCTGCCCCGGTGGTCCCTCCATAGGGCTGACTGGCACGGCTATACCTCGACAGCTGTGGCTACTACTCCATTGCCAGATAACATCGATATGGCAGTACAGCACGTAACTGAGGATATTATTTCCGCTGCTGAAGCGAATATCCCGACTACCACAGGCTCACTTAGGCGCAAGTCGGTGCCTTGGTGGACGCAGGAGATAGCTGACGCTATCTGGGAGCGATGACGGGTGCTTCAACGCCACCGGCGCCACCCCAGTATTGAACATCTAATCGCTTTTAAGAGTCTCCGGGCCCGAGCCCGGAGACTGATCCAACAGAGTAAGCAGGACTGTTGGGAACGATATGTAGCCACCATAGGCTCCTGCGCCTCCACTTCTCAAGTGTGGTCGCAGGTACGGCGCCTCTTCGGGTACCACCCGCCAAACGGAATCCCGTCGCTCTGAATTGACAGCAGTGTTTGTACTGACCCGACTGTTATTGCCGAGCTAATGGCAGGTCATTTTGCACGTTGCTCTGCGACCGCAGCCTACAGTGCACAATTTCGTGCCCTCAAAGAGCGAGTTGAGCGGAGGCAATTGTCCTTCCGCACACGTCGACAGGAAGCGTACAATGCTCCATTTAGTGAGTGGGAGTTCCAGACTGCTCTTGCTTCATCCCCCAATACCTCTCCTGGTCTGGACCGTATTCACAGCCAGTTCGTCCGTCACCTCTCAGCGGACTTTAAACGGCAGCTACTCGCCCTTTATAATCATCTCTGGAGAGAAGGCCTTTTTCCGTCACAATGGCGGAGAAGTACTATCGTCCCAGTGATGAAACCAGGCGCAGAGCCGTCCGACGCTGGGAGCTACCGCCCCATCAGTCTCACCAACGTTCTGTGTATGATCCTCGAACGTATGGTGAGTCGACGGCTTATGTGGCTACTGGAGGATCGAGGTCTCTTGGCTCCACAACAGGGAGGTTTCCGTCAGGGCCGTTCCACCCTAGACAATCTCGTGTCCCTGGAATCAGCCATACGTACAGCTTTTACTCGCCGAGAACACCTTGTCGCAGTCTTTCTTGACCTCCGTAAGGCTTATGATACAACCTGGCGCCATCACATTCTCTCCACACTTTATAAATGGGGCTTACGTGGCCCCCTCCCAACGTTCATACAGAACTTCCTGTCGCTACGCTCTTTTCAGGTTCGGGTTGGCACCTCTCTTAGCTCCCCTCATGTTTTAGAGAACGGCGTCCCACAGGGCTCCGTTCTCAGTGTACCGTTACTTTTGATTGCTATTAACGGACTAGCTGCGGCAGTAGGAACGTCTGTCTCTTCCTCCTTGTTTGCCGACGACTTTTGCCTTTACTGCAGCTCCACCAGCATTGACGTCACAACGGTGGCTGCAGGGAGCCATTCGAAAGGCACAGTCTTGGGCCTCTGAGCATGGTTTCCAATTTTCGGCGCAGAAAACCCGCGTCATGCACTTTTGTCGCCGTCGGGTAGTTCATCCGGACCCTGAGCTATATTTGAATCATGAACCCCTTCGCGTTGAGGAGACACACCGCTTCCTAGGCATGCTTTTTGATGCCCGGCTGACCTGGATACCGCATCTTCGCCAGTTAAAACAAAAATGCTGGAGACATCTAAATATCCTCCGCTGCCTCAGCCACACAGGTTGTGGAGCTGCTCGCCCCACTCTACTGCACCTATATAAGGCTCTTATCCAGTCACGCCTGGATTATGGCTGCCTTGTGTATGATTCGACAGCTCCAACTGCACTGCAGATCTTAGATCCGGTCCATCAGTGGCATCCGTTTAGCAACAGGGGCCTTCCGTACCAGTCCTGTGACCAGCCTTCTTGCTGAGGCTGGGGTTCCCCTCCTGCGATTCAGTAGGCAACAGCTAATTGCCTCTTATGTTGCCCGTATTCATGCCGTACCTCACCACCCAAATCGCAGGCTCCTCTTCCCAGCTGACGCACTCCCTTTCCCACGACGACAGCTGCGGTCGGGCCTCCCGGTTGTGGTCCGTGTTCGTTCCCTTCTTTCTTCTCTAGGATTCCTTCCTATTCCTCTCACCTTCCAGTACCGTTCTAGTACTCCTCCTTGGGTCATTCCTCGCCTCCAGCTTCGGTTGAACTTGTCCCGAGACTCCAAAGCCTCCGTTGCACCGACGACTCTGCATCAACAGTTCCAGGCCCTTCTAGATTCCTACCATAGCGCTGAATTTATATATACCGATGGCTCCCTAGTCGATGGCCATGTCGGGTATGCCTATACCCATGGCCGGCATATAGAACAATGTTCATTGCCCTGTGGGAGCAGTGTGTTTGCGGCGGAACTTGTCGCCATTTGGCGGGCCCTTGAACACCTCAGAGCCTGCCCAGGGGAGTCTGTGGTTATCTGTACTGACTCCCTGAGTGGTTTGCAGGCCCTTAACCATTGTTTCCCAAAACATCCTTTGGTACGGTCCATTCAGGAAGCTGTGTACAGACTAGGTACATCTGGTCGCACTGTGGTCTTCCTTTGGACTCCAGGCCACGTTGGAATAAAAGGAAAGGAACGTGTTGACCAACTGGTGAAGGAGGCTACTACCTCAACTACGCTAGAAAACTGTCTCCAGGAGAGGGATCTCCGGGCGGTGCTCAATCGGAAAGTTTTAAGCCTTTGGAATACAGAGTGGGCTGAATCGAACGCACCAAATAAGCTCCGTGCTGTTAAGCCTACTACGGCAATGTGGAGGTCCTCCCTGTGAGCCTCTCGTAGGGAGTCCGTTGTACTCTGCCGACTACGCATTGGCCATACGTGCTTAAGACACGGCCACCTCTTGCGTCGAGAGGGCCCACCAGTTTGTCGTTGAGGCGCCCAACTGTGGTCCACATACTGTTGCATTGCCCGTTTTTAGCCGCTTTGCGGCAGTCGTTTAGCCTACAAGATTCGCTGCCATCAGTTTTAGGTGACAATGCCTCCTTGGCAACTACTGTTTTAAATTTTATTCGCGCATCTGGTTTCTACCCTTCCATTTAATGGAAGGCGCTTCTGAGTGATTCACACTCTCTCATTTTTACACCTTTTCGGTTGAGGTGGTTTTTTAGTGTGTACAGCATGACATGGCTCGCTCATCCGTTTTTATCCTAGTGATCAGCCGGCCATTGCATTCTGCTGTGAAATTGTACTTGTATCCCTTTTGTGCAGTCCTCTGTGTGTTAGTGTTTCTTTATTTTACATTCCAGGAATTCTCTAATCCTTGATCTCTGTTTTCATTCTCACATTTTACATCCCTGCCTGGAACAGGGGACTGATGACCTTGTAGTTTGGTCCCCTATAAACAACAACAACAATGTAACCCCCTTGCCATAGAGTCACAAACATCATCGCTGGCCTTCAGTTCGAATTGAGCTATTGGCATGGAACTGCTATGGTGTACAATGGGAGACTTTGGACAAAAATTACACACAGACCATTCGTTTGCGTTCTGTGTCCCACAAACATCTGCACACTCTATACCGCTCTAAAAATTCAGTCATAACGACACGATCTCCATCGAAATTCACAACTGCGAGCAGACAGCAGACGATCACCAGGCAGGAAGTTGGTCGAGAAGTGTTACACGCAGTACAATTTGTACAGTGGAGTGTTGGGTGGGTCGGATGGCGGACGGTCAGGCCAGACCGACCATCCGACAAGAAAAGTTGGTCTGGAAGAGCCTTCATACGTACAATTTATCGGATAAATGTGACGGTGTGTAGGGCCCTTAAAGGCTCTCTAGGGAACCTTCCTCTTTTATTTAACGTGCCAACAGAGGGCAGGTCGTGCAATGGCAGCTACGATTTTTTTTTGCGTTGCACGAGTCTGGCTCGGGCGCCGTCCACAATGTGTTAATATTTACAGAATGATAAAAAATGAAGTGATGAGATTACCAACCAGGTGATCTGGAACTGCCGCCTCTTTGTCTTTGTAATACTTGGGTCCAAGGATACATTCGCAGCGAATTGCTGTTACTGAAGAAAACGGAAATCCGAAAAATCTGATCTCAAAGTTCCCTTTAGTTTGGTTGAAGAAGAATGTTGGACAATGTACAAATGAAAGGGTTATAATCGAGTGTACGGAAAGTTGGGCAATACCAGTGTGAAAATTTATTATCTTGCAGGCAAAGCAGCAGGTTATCCTATTAAACAACTGAACACGCAGCATTTGATCGGCTACATATATTCTAATAATTAGAAAAAAAATAATTTGTGTAAAAGAGGCAATGATTATCATATTTTTAGTGACTTTTAAATGAATAAAAATTCATTTGTGAAATATTTGTTCTTTTCAATATGCTCGCCGCACACTACAATCCTCGCCAGGCGACGATATCGAACTGGTTTGCGTTTCGCGTTGCGACCGTTGCCGCCCGACCTGAAACTTGCACTTTGATCGGTTGCTTCGAGGTCACTATCAGAGCGGCGTTTGACTGTTGCGCGTATGGAACTCTCGTGTCCGTCGCGCACAATATTGTTTGTTGGAGGAAATTTCAGTACTTGCAACAATGAGTGAAGATCTGAAGCAGATGATTATCATGTCTGAAAAAGCGATCTGGGTAGTTTTTGAGCTGTTGGTAGCACTTGTGAAAGAATCTTAGTTCAGGCTGTTTAGCATTCAAATGATGCGTGCACTCCTCTTCCTTCTCCTTTCCAATAACATTTTAGCAGAGAACAAATCACTGTCACTGTCGTCAGAGGATGTGGAGAACACCTTTGACGCTGGCAAGTGGCGAGGTCCCTGTAGCGTGAATGCAACAAGTATGGGCACAGCATCAGCTGTTAACTTAGGGATTACCCTTGGAAATGTTAAATTTTATCACAAATAACAAGGTTTCCACCATTAAAAAGAAACATTGATTTATTTTTAAACAGAACCTTAAGAAACACTAGATTACACAATACACAGGCCGGTGCTTAGCAATGCAATAGTGATTTGTTTGAAGCAAAGATTAACACTCTGACACCAGACATGTGTTGTTCTATAAAGTCAAGTTATTAAATAGAATCGTATATAAAATACAAAACTTTAACACTCCCCCTTATTTAATAACTTCCAGTGTCTTATATCATTGCACAACTGTCGTAATCGGACAGCAGATAATGGCTTTAATACATCTGCAAGCTGATCAGCTGTGTTTACCCTTGAAATTATTATATCACCATCTGCAACTAGCTCTCGAACAAAGAAGTGTCAGAGACGGATATGTTTTGTCCGTCGATGAAATTCAGGATCGAGTGCCAGTCGAACAGCTGCTTTGTCCACTCGTAGATAAGGTTTTGACTCCTTTAGCTGACAAAGTTCAGTTAAGTCTCTTGACCCAAACAATTTCTTGTGCCACTTCACTTGCTGCTTCTACTACAGAAGCTGAAGTTGTAATTGCAACTGAAGTTTGTCGCTGACTCAACCAACTGACAGGTGCACCACAGTACAAAAAAGAACACCGGTGGTAGGTCGCCCAGTCTTTATATCACCTCCATGATCAGCATCACTGAAGCATTAGAGAATGCATTTGTCTTTGCCACTTTTGTAAATAAGTCCATAGTAGTATGTGCCTCTCAAATAGCGAAATATTCTTTTCACTTGTATTACATCCTGCTCAGTTGGACTTTAAAGACTTCTAGATGCTACTCCAACAGCATATGCTATGTCTGGTCTTGTCCCACACACAAAGTACATAAAGGATCCAACTGCGTGCCTGTAAAGGATATTCAGTGTTGACAGGACTCCCTTCCATATTGTCATCCTTGGTAATTGGAGTTGTAACAGCTCTGCAGTCACTCATGCCAAAACGTTTCAAAACCTTCTCGACATAGTGAGTCTGACTGACAGAAAAGTAGATGGCTCTATTAAAGTTAATTTCCAGTCCTAAGAAATATGATGCAGGGCTTGATTTAATCTTGAATTGTCTCTCAAGATCTTCAATAAACTGCTTAAGTTCACTATCATTGTTTGCTGCAATTAAGCCATCATCAACATAGAGTGCAAAGAAAATTTTGGAAGAACCTTTCTCTTGTAAAAAGGCAGGGATCAGCTTCACTTCTCTTAAATCCTAATTTCAAAATGTAATTAATGAATCTCTCATTCCAGCAACAGAGTACCTGTTTTATAGACCGTACAGACTTGGGCCACAGTCATAATTTCCTCTCCATTTTGGCACAGAACAGCGAAATGGCATTTTGTCAGTAAAAACGAGATCACACATTGTTCTCACACACACACAAATGTCCAGCGTAGCGATCACACCGTGCACAACACCAATTTACGTAATAAATACACTCCTGAACGAAAGAATGCACTATAAGCAGTATGCACTGCTAATGTTTACAATCTTTCAGAGGACTCTAAGCCTCTCACCGCCACCATGTTTGTTGCCGTGCACAGACTTCTGTTGGGGGTGCTGGCTACAGCCTGTCTTTCTTGTCGGCCACGATCTCTCCGGGAGCAACTAGATGGAGTAAAGCGTAAGACTTCTTAGATAAAGATTTTTACAGCACATGCAGGCATGATTTTCAGAAGTAGTATTTGGTGCAGCATGTAGACACGTCCATGGGCTGGACTCTGAGCATCTCAAATTTCCACAATTATCTGTTGCAAATGAGTTCTAAACTTCGAATACAGCCTAAATGTCGAACATCCAGAAACAATTTCACCACGTCAGTTTGGCTGACAAAGAGATCCTGAAATTCTAGTCTTTTGAAGGTAAGCAGTAATTTAATATGTATTATTCTAACGTGAAAATTAATTTATACCTGAAATAATGCACTTTCTGAATGTAGGTTAATATTTACTTGCCGTGTCGGATGTAATGTGTGGAAATGTTGAAATTTACTGCTCCGACATGGTTACAAATAAGAAATTCTCAATTATAGAGAAGGAACAGCATTGTTGGGTAAAATTTTACGACGCTTCTCGCTGGGCTCCAGTGTTTATGTTGCCAACAGATGAACAATGACGTGCAGAATTGTGTTAATATTTTTCAGGAGCTACAGAGTAAATGTTATTGCTGCTCGTTTCACTAGCAAGAGAATTAATACTGTACCTGCTTTATGGTTGACAGGTTCTTATACGTACCCTTGTCCGTTCAATTAAAACCAATTTTTTTTCCCTGTAGTTGACCAATAAATGTTTTTTTTATTTTATTTTTGTGGCATCTGAGTTGTTGTCGTTACCATTGGTGCCAACATAAGCACTGCAGCCCGGCGAGAAGTGTCGTACAATTAACCGCATTATTAATTTCATGATCAGTACAAAAGATTACTCCCCTCATACTATGTGATTATCATGGATACAATAACTAAAGTTTTACCGAAACACTGATCATTCTTGACAATCTTAATGTATGTCAAAGCCAACATTTCAACAATGTAGTTTTATGTGCTTTCGCCTGCTGTTTAACTTGTTATGTTAGTAGTGGGGATTGGAGTGAATCATGGACTAGAATGTTTTTGTAAGCTATTATTCATTTACTGTTTCAGTTTTAGATTTCACTTCTATTTAGATATCGTAACCTTTTGTTACACGTATATGTAAGGTAAATTTCAGTGCTACAGCCCTAGTACTTGTAGGCCCTAGGTCCATAGTACCTAATCAGTTCAATTTAAAAAGCCATCACTAAAAGCTTCACAGTTGCTTACTCATACTTTTAAACTTCTTCAAATCTCATAAGCTGTTAAACATTTCTGTTTGCACAAATTCCAGTTGTTTATTCCATCCTTTCCAACAACCCTGACCACCTTTGTGAGGTGTACAGATATTGTAGCCGCAGTCTGTATTTTCCCACATTCTGATAGCTTTTCAGCTCTCTGATGTGGCTGATTTTTATCTTTCAGTTTGAAACTCCACTGTATGGAAAATTCCTGGCATCTTTACCCTACTATTTTTTTTCCTTCCAGATTGCTGAGTGTCCAATAGATTAACGCCTATTATTCCAAGCAGTGGCCTGCTGTTTTTCAATTGTGAAACTGTTTTTAGTTATTGGCATATGAAATGTTAATTATGAGATTAAGGTCTCTAGTTTACTATGAAAATATGCTTTGCTACCTTTAAACAGCTATTCCGCCCATATAACATTTTCTATGGCATATTTGTTTTGAAGAACCCTCTTTACACTGTCAAGTAAATTTTTTGTTTTTTTTTTTTTGCCATGGGTGAGACAGTAAATGCTTTGTTGTTTTTGGTTGCATACCGAATATTTTAACCTTCACTTAAAGCTAAAGTAAGAGACAGTTAGGCCCGCTGCTCTTGAAACAGCAGGTATAGTCGAAGAGATTTAGGAAGAGCTATGAGCTGCGCGTGAGGGGAAAGGAACAGCCACAGGTGGTGAGGGAGGGTGAGTAGCGGCGGTGCTGTCCGTCCTGAAGATATTGGTCGGGGCGGCGATGCAGCGGCAGGGAGGGAGGCCGACGGCAATTTCGTCAAAACTCATTTCTTTGTTTTGAGAGTATCCATTGTAGAGTTATGTTATCGCTGACTATGAAAGCCATCTTTTCAATTCTTGCCTTTATTTTTAGAAGAACCTTTAGAGCCATTGTCACCCTGTAGAACGGAAAATGCACAATTCGTATTGGCAATTGGCCGATAGTCAAGACTGATCAGACACAATTTCATTGCTTATCCTAAGCTTAGAACAAATTATAACGCTCCTATTATTCCAACTAGCTATTATAGATATGATACACTTTGACAAGTCTAATTGTACAGTACAAACAGATTCGAAGAGTAAAATATCTGGAAAAAATGTAGATTTCCAGATTTTGTAAATTGTTGACAACTAGAAATAAATTGTATAAATAAAATATTAATTTTTACAGATCAACTTCCCACTGGCAGATTTAATTTCTACATTCCCACTCTTACGCGGGTTTGGCTTTTAAGAGCCAGCCTATTTCGATCGTAAGATAATATTAAGAAAAGATTAAAAATTAAAACAGTTGGCATCAAATTTAAAAGTAATTATGAACTCGGACTTTATTAACACACTATGGAATTTCCGATTTTATATGCCACTGCTCTTTGAATTAAATAAATGTGGAAACATGAAAATTTGAACTTTATCGCGTTTCTAACCCAAGTTTTAGGCTAACTACAGTCACACTGACAACTACGCCATCTACACACAGTGGTCAGATCTGCATCGCTACCCTAGCACGTCTCCTGCCAGGCTCAAACTTTCATTTTATTTACACGCTAGTAACCCAGTGCTAGTGGCTATTATCACCCAGTACTCATGGCATTTCACGCTGACTATTGTTTATGGCCTGGTAGAGAAAACTGTAGTAATTTGTGGAAGGGTTGCATTTCTGTGACGCTGAGCGACTTTTCAGTCGTCGTCGTTCCCCTTCTTGCAGGAACTTTTTCCGGCCTCAGCTATGTTGAAGATTTGATGTTTTACAGGATTCCCGACAACGAATAATGATATCGAAAAAATTTAAAAAGTGGATTGAGAAGATCATCTTAAGAACATGGGGAAATTTCGAAGTTTTGCAATCAGTAGGGTCACTTAGTGGCAGTCCCCACAATTCGTGCTTTGGTATCCAAAACTCTAGGTTTTTCGTGATTTTCTCAGGAACCGCCCATGAATAAATACTGTGACGAATCATCGACATATATAATAGGCCTCCCACTATTTCTGTAATTCTGTATAGCATGTAAAAAACTGTAATCGTTATTCGTGAATGTCTTCCTTTTCAGTTAATAACTTCAGCTTATTTGCTGTTTTTCTCCATCTAAATCTCAAATTTTATTTTACGTAGCGCCCACCTACTGCCCGAAAAAATGACTTTTCCCTCAAGACCGGAAGCAATGTTCTCACTGTTGGTCGTTCTCCATGAAAATTATAAATCGTTCGTCGAACTACGCATTTGACGAAATCATCCATTGTAAAAGGTAAACCTTCACGGCCGGAATGGTCAAAATTACTAAAAATTTCCGGGCTGTTATGCCGTGGTCTAGTGGATTTATTATTAAAACCCAACGTTTCGTCCCCGACTGCAGAGGACATTCTCAAGGGGGATCGTGGCACTTCTGGATGTCCGATTCTCACCCTGGCTCGCTACTGACTGACGTTGGGTTTTAATAATAAATCCACTAGACCACGGCATAACAGCCCGGAAATTTTTAGTCATTTTGAAATCATCCATTTCAGTTTTCACATTTTGCCAAGAACGTTTCTTATTCGGCGTTGTAAATGTCCCTGCTTACTGGTCAGCCCTAAGACCTTCAATGCGTTTCAAATCTCTTACTGACACACCTGTAGCTGCAGCAACACGCGACTGAACACTGTACAATTAATTCCACGGATCTGACTATGGAAGACTTTTTGCTGTCTTCATCACTAAGGTCGTGTTCACACTGCCGGCCGGGCCAAGACGACTCCGTTTCAGGCGAGCGGATGGCATTCGGAATGTTTAATATTTCCGATGCGAGCCGATTCGGCTATGGTACTGCTTCTGAAGCACAAGTATCTCATATCTCCAACCAGTTTTCAATACAAGTCTCTCTGCATCATAGCTTTCTTTTAAATACTGTGAAAATATATGCTGCTTATTATTTCTTGTATTAGTATTCATTCTGTAAAATGAATTTAAAAAATTTAGAAATGTTTTTGTAGCTGCTCTAGTAAGGAAAAACGCTCCTAAATGTCAGTCAAAATTCATGGGATGAGTGCAATACGAGGAGTCACTACAGTGTGAGAACAATAGAAATAAAATAACAAAATCAATGAACTATTAGCTGGTTGTAAGTAGACGGAGCAAGTTTTCGTCACCACCGTGTTTCCTTCTATCTTCCACTGACAGTGGGTGAGGATACCTTGTTGCTGAGGACAAGGCCACCAAGAAGCAAAAAACAAAACACAACAAGAAACAAAGTGGCACACGTTTCTAATCCTATACTGACCTGATCTGTTGTCAGAGGCTAAACTAAATTAGCGCATTTTCCTTTCAGTTAAAATTTAAAAACATCAAAATACCATTGAGACAAAATTGTCAACAGATGATGCAGAAAAATGTTAGTAGAAACTCAGTCCCTCTAAGACAGCATGTTAACTAAATGAATAAATAATAAAATTCTTCAAATGTTCATATGTTGTAAAATCTTGTGGGACTTAATTGGGAGGTCATCAGTCCCTAAACTTACAAACTACTTATAAACTAACTTATAGTAAAGAAAGCACAAACACCCACGCCCAAGGGGCATTCGAACCCCGGCGGGGAACGGCCTCGCGCATCATAGCATAGCGCCTCAGTGCGCTCTGCCGCTCCACCCCGACAATAAAATTCAGAGACCTGTGTAGAGTTCTTTGATAAAAAAAAATTGGTTTAAATACAGTACAGTGTGTCCCACATAAAACCGGTAAACCTCACGTACGCCACCACATGCAACATCCCTTATAATGAGGTACAGTCAATCGGGGTAACTTTGTACCACTTTTCTCCATTTTTTTTGAAGATACTGTACTTAAAATAAATTACGCATTACACAGACATTGTAATATTTTACATCTACAGTTACTGAGTGCTTGGGAAAGTAAAAATGTATACTAATTATGCAATGTTAGGGTAAAATTTCAATTTTAATACTGGTACAAAGTTACACTGTCATTCAGGGTAACTTTAGACCAGACTTAAAAAACAAAGAATGTTTTCTATATCTGATGTTCTGGGTAACTTTATACCATGCCAAAAGGAAATCAGGTGTTAATATGAAGTAAAAACAAAGTGTTAATTCAGTATTGACGTTTTACTCAGAAATATCAAGAAATTTGTGCGGAGCTGGCACTGTCGGCTCCCGTATTAAGTAAACACAAATAGAGAAAAATACATTTATTGCAGTGAATTGTTTATAATACACATTGCAAATAATAGTACACACATTTTCTTCATAACACAACACAACATATTCAATAATACTAACTAGGAAATAGATTCCTTCAAATATCCTCATCTGATGAACAAAGGAACTCATCACTGATATGAACCATACCCCTTTTATTAACGGGCTTCATGCAGGATTCATCAATTATTTTTAATATACTGTCCTTGTTGTACCAAGCTGAATCCTTTCTCTCAGGCCACACATTTTTTCCTTTCTTAACGATGTGACTTATTCTGAATGTCATACGATTGCCTCGCTCCTCCTCTGCAGTGATTTTTCCAGGATAACATTTACCCTTATACACTTAAATGACACAATCATTTACATGAAAGTCACCTTCACATGTAGGTGATTTGCTGAATACATCAGTTATCATTCCTTCTTCTACAACAACGTTCCCCTCAGCTATTACAATAGGGCCGTTTACAATTTCCATTTCATCGGTCATAGTTATGTTCACATCTAATTCAGTAATGATACTACAGCTGTCAGGAGCATCTGCAGACACATTCTTTTTATTCAAAGTTCTGAGTGTTCTAGCATGGGTCCTTACTCCACCTCTTGTCTTCGGTCCTGATTTTGGTCGTGATGTATCAGGTTGCACAAATTCTAGCACTTCCCTCGGTTGATTTTCTTCTTCTGCCTCATTTCGGGTTTGTTTCTTCTTTCCGTTGTTACCACTTACTTCTTTATTCTCATAAAAGCCCTAACATCTTCTGCAGACAAACTCTTCCCAGGTTCTATGAGCAACTTAGACATTTTGACAGGCTTCACATCGAGATCTGACTGTCTTATTATCTCCAAATAGTTCTTGAATAATTCAGTTCCCACAATGCTTATCATTGCTTATTATTGAACCTCTATTGTAATTTTTGAGTAGTTTAGAAATGAGTGACAGCAGTTTTACAATCAGCTGACAAATGTTTATATATTTATTGGGATGTGAATTTCCAAATTTGTTCTCACAAATACGCTAAATTGGTAGGCACAACCATCAAAATCACGTAATTCATGCCATACCAAGTCATTTTAGAAATTTTAATCCTACAGGATCTTAATTTATTATTCTAATTTCAATTTGGTAAACATTGTACCATGGTCCTGGTAATTTTGTACTGGTACAAAGTTACCCTGAAATGAGCATGAATCTGCCTCTAGCTATATAACAGTGATTATGTCAATATAGTAAATCAGAATTTCAAATAAAGTTATATCACTGCAAACTCAAAGCATTATTTAATTGTTTAAAAACGAAATACTATTAAGGAGGTCATTACTTGTCCTTACAATCACAAATTGAAATCACTAAAGTTAGATGCTCTCTTCAGTCAACACAATAAGACTAACCACAACCAAAAGAGCTTGTAGGAATGTGGAAAGGTAGTTGAAATACGAAATATAAATAAGAGATAATAAAACTGTTACTTTAATACAAAATAATATCACTAGACGTAACACCACGCAACTGAAGCAAAAATAGCGAGTGGTACAAAGTTACCCTGACTGGTACAAAGTTACCCCGATTGACTGTAACTATGTGTTTTTAATGTTACTTTTATCTGTTCCATTTTTACTTAGTTAGTTCATACTTTAATCTCGGGAGCGAGTAATATTCCTTTTATGTGGGACAAGCTGTATACAATGATTTTGCCGCGGCGGAGCGGCCGAGCGCATTGAGGCGCTATGCTACGATGCGCGAGGCCATTCCACGAGGTACATCTAAACGGGGCCAGCGTCGTCGTTCGGTGATTGGCTACCGTTCGGGACGTCATGTCCCACTCCAGCCAATCCGTTTCGCCTCTACTTTTCAAATGCAGCTACCCAGCTATTTCTTTCAACCAAACCAAACCATTCTTTTGTGAACTGCGATTGTGTAGGTTGTAATAGTGCAATGGCTGATCGGTATGTTTGTTTTGTTTGCGATAAATAGTTTACAGAACGAAAATATTTGTACACTCATATGAGGAAAGTACATGATACAGAACCAAACACAGAAGGAACAGTTAAGTGCCCGCAGGAAAACTGTTCTTTCTCGTTTAACCTTCTGGCTAATTTAAGAGCACATGTGCAGAAAGAGCACCTGGTTCCAGTATTGAAAGAAGAGAGTGAATTCCAGTCAGTGGAAGGTTAGAACCTTTTTGTAATTTAGTTTTGATTATATATAATTTTAATTGTTAATATAAAGTTATTGACTGGTATTTATGTATAAACTATGTTACAACATCGCTCCAATTTGTTTTCACTACCTTAGCTCTGCAAATTCAAACTTTTGAGTGTTCATAATTACTATTTTGATACGAATGTTTTATAGTGACTAGTAGAATCTTTATGTAAGGATGTTTCAGACTTCGTAAACTGGAAATCCACAGAGGAGAAGACTACAAGAAGTAGCTTTGTAATGCACGGTGGTACAAAGCGTGTGAAAGATGGGACGAAAATCATATATGTGTGCCACAGAAGCGCGATATTCACGTCTCAGTCAAAAGACTTAAGTCACAAGGCAGTAACAAGATTGGAGGCCATTGTACTGCTTCAATAGAGCTAACTCGACGTGAAGGTGGTGTTTGTACTGTTGTTTATTTTAAAACTCATTTTGGCCATGACATGAATATTGGTTTTATGCGCCTCAGTAAACTTGAAAAACAAGTCATTGCTGGTGAGTATGCTCTAACTTTTTATAGCAGGTAAATATGTTGATGCAGGAATGTCTATAAAAATATGGCTCTTTATAATCATTATGATATTTTTACGCATAAATTTGTGTGGAATAAGCTGTGGGTTCACTGTTTTGTATTATTTGTAGAAAAGGGTGTTTGGACCATGTGCGCCTAATATTTGTAACAGATTTGCTGTGGGAAGTACTAAAAAGTGACACTGGGTTTCATTTTTGGGGGAATTTAGGTAGTGGATCGTAGGAAGTAAATTCCGCATAGTGTGTGTAATAAGCAGTAGGATATCTTGGAAGATAGTTTGAGATTATTGTATTTAGTAGTAAAAGGCTTATATTCTTGTCTTGAAATGTTGCAGATCAACATTCAATAAATGCATCCAATCTTTTTTACTGTGGCTTTCAGCACTTTATTGGTCTTAAAAAATTATGTCATTGTGATACACTTAAGCACCTTATGCTTAGTTGAACTTTTTATAGTAAATTTTCCTTTGTTTTCTGGAATTGTACAACCATTGCCATTGCCACCTTTCCCCCTCCTCCCACCCATTTGACTCCTGTCAAAATTGTTTCCTCGGTGAATTCTTTTATGCTTGGTGGATTCAGGAATTTGATCCCTGCACCTCTTTTATGTGAGACTTTCCAAGTTTCCATTAAAGTAACAGTACACTTGGAAATCACTGCAAATACTGTTCTCACGGGGTCTATCTCTGGCTGTAGGGTAGCAGAGGGATGAACTAAGATGTTGGATGGGTGGCTAAACACCACTTTAGGAAGGGTGGGGATGATTGACAGGTTGGCTCTTCATTTCAGAGCAAGATGGTAAATCGGGCTCTGATAAAAATTGTTCTGTTAGTCCTGGGTAGTGGTGTTCTTGGTTAAATTTTACAACTTGCCTTGTTGGTCCTGGGAGATAATGTTGCCACAATTAGTCAACTTGGATGACCAAGAAATAACCTGTCAGCCATAGAGCAGGAATGGTATTAATTATGCTGTGAGTGCAGCCATAACATTTACATTGTAGCTTGTAAAAAATATTAAGGCATTTTCTACAAATGTTACTCCAAAAACAATATTAATGTCGAGGCTGAAATCTTAATTTACTAGGATAATTCCAGTTCATTTATGTATATTGAATAGGTATTACAATATAATCTCATATGTTTATAAGTTTTCTTTTGCTAGTTGACATCTATTTCGTCTCCCAGGACAGACGAGGCACATCTTAAAATTGTACCATGTTTTTGAGTAGGCCTAGGTGTTCATGGGATGGTGGGAAGATTGTGTGTTTGGGGTGGGGGTTATGGTGTGCTAAATCTGTTTGTGGGCTAGGTCTTCAGATATTGCCTACTCTTGGGGCTTTAGTGAGACCTTTGGTGTAGTGGACAACATACAATTTACATATACTTGAAAGGAAGTGACTTTGTAGTAATTTATGAACCACACTGCCTTGCATGTTGATTTAAGGCCATTTACTGTCTCCCAGATATTGTATGTGTTCTTAGTGTGATGTGTGTATTGGTAGTACCTACTGGGAGTGGCGATGCAAAATAAAGGTGGTGGAACAACCAATTTGTGAAGCTAACAGTGACGTTTTAGTTTCACATATTGGATTTTAACATAATCAGACAATGTAATTTCTTTCTCAAAGATATTGTTTGATTTTAACATGTTTTTACCATAACAAAGCTTTCTGCTTTCACATACATTAGTTTCACTAACTCTCAACCAAACTGTGTCCCTCAAATCTAACATTGATTCTGGGCAATGCTAAAATTCAGCATCTCACCCCAAATAGTTTTTCAAATTTCATACTTTCCGACTACCAATTGACTGTCATACTAATCGAGATGTTGCTAACAAATGCACCACAAAGACAGTGCCACCCATTTTAGAATTGAGCTATAGGTGCTGGTATTTTGTTTGTGGTAAAATTTTAACACACTTCTCGCCAGGCTCCAGTGCTTATGTTGGCACAGATGAACAATGAAGTGTAGATTGCGTTAATATTTTTTACGAGCTACAGAGGAAATGTTACTTCTGCACTTTTCACTCACAGCATAATTAATACCATTCCTGCTCTATGGTCGACAGGTTCTTGTATGTACCCTTGTCCGTTCAAAACAATAATTTTCGTTTTAGTTGCAGTCGTTACGAAAAAACATTAATTGGTTGTCAGAGTTGCCATCGTTACCATTGGTGCCAACATAACCACTGCAGCCCGGTGAGAAGTGTCGTACAATTTAACCTAGTTTGTGGTTTTATTCATGGTAGAAATGTTTCAGGTAAAATAGCAGAGGGTGTGGCCTTTCAGAGGATTCTGGATGACGTGAGAGGTAGTGTACATTCAGAAGGAATAGAGAGATTGCATCTTCTCAGCCGGAAGGATCTACACAACCTCAAAACCAGTTCCACACTAACGATGAGATTAGTGTAAACATATTTTTGGACAAAATTAAAGACAGTGTACTTTTGCACAAAAAAGTTGGTGAGCATGTGGAAGGTTTAGGCAGTGACGATACTGTGATAGTAATGACAGAACTGCTTCAGAAATTTGGTTCTGACATATGTGTAGATTCTACACACTGTACCAATGTGTACAAATTATTACTAACAACACTGTTGGTAATTGACGAGTTTGGCAGTGGTTTGCCTGTTGCTTTTTGCGTCTCTAATAAAGATAACACAGAGGTGATGGTACAGTTTTTCAAGGCTGTCATGCAAAAAGTAGGACTAATACAGCCAACTGTGTTTGTCTGATGATACAAGTGTGTTTCGGTGTGCATGGGCGCGTGTAATGGGCTTGCCGAAACATAATTTGTTGTGTGCATGGCATGTCGACAACAGTTAGAGGAACAACTTGAAGAAAGTGTGTGGTGGGATCAACAAGCAAACCCAAGTATACAAAGCGTTACGTACACTGCTGGAAGAAGCAGATGAAGAAAAGTTTGGTGAACTTTTAGAATTGTTTGAAAAAGAGCTGCAAGATGATGGAGATACAAAGGCATTTGGAAATTATTTTACAAATAATTACGCATTTAGAGCTCAAAATTGGGCTTATTGTCATCGGCGAAGTTTGAATATAAATACAAATATGCATTTGGAAGCCTTTCACAGAGTGCTGAAATACTGCTATCTTGATGGAAAGACTAATAATAGACTGGACAAGCTGCTTCTCATACTGATGAAATTTACTAGAGACAAACTGTTTAAAAGACTTGGAAAGATCTGTAAGGGTGGTCATTATCACAGGATACGACAGATTCAAGAAGCCACAAGAAGTCCAAAGCAATTGGAGAAGACCAGATTAGTACTGATAGTGATGGAAAGCAATTTTATGTGCAGTCACAAACTGTAAGTGGAGTCACATACAAGGTGACATTAAAATCTGTGGCATGTAGTTTGAATTGTAGACTTTTGTGTAATGCCTGTGGGATATGCATCCACAGTTTTACATGCTGTGTCGACTAAATATGCAATACATTCCAGCAAGACATCCAGAGAGAGCGAATAGACTTCAATAGAAGAGGCCTCAGCTATTTTTTCAGCTATGAAAAAACAAAATGACAGGGTGGAACCTGATACTTCGGGAACAGAGCTGAAGGCCAAGTTAACAGCTCTGCTGCGCCAAGTAGATATGATGGACATGGAAACCAAAGGGACAGTGGTAAAAGATGTCGATCGTTTGCTGTCACTCGTTAACTCTGGACACCAGAGGGAAGGCCCACGCTGTGCTAGCAATGAGAAGGTGAAAGTGCAACGGAAAGCAGAGAAGCGCAAAGTTCAACCAAAGACTATTGTAGGAAAGCCAACCCTCACCGAGAAGGCAAATGTTGCAGATGCGCTGAAGCAACCAGATAGTGAAGTGTTGACTGTGCATGTTGGATTTGACCACACATATGCCAAGACTTAACTTTGTCCTTCAGTTGTGTATCATGGTTTATAGGCCTACTGGGGAACTCGCCATGTAAAAAAATGAGTAACGCATAAAGCTTGGTACCTCTATGGTGATGTGGAAACCCAAGCATTGTCAATAAAGAAAATAATTCACTGTGTGCTTGTTTTTATTCATTTACCCTGTTACATATAGCAATTTAATTGAAATGTGTAGTTGATTATTCCAACATTAATTGTATTATATGTGTGGCTGATACTTGTCACAGGTAAGGTATTCAACAAAGCCCTTCAATGTGAGTAATTATCAATCAACTGTGGCAAAAGAAAACATTTAGTCAAGTTCATATTTTAAAAGATTACAATTTTTCCTAAGATTTTATTTTGCTGGTTATCTTTGCTTAGGAATGTTCGTTTTACTATCGGGGCAGGCAGATGTAGAGCAATGCTATGGTTACGAGCAGTCTCACAGCGCCTGGTTCTGCTGTGGCTGGTAGTGGCAGTCAACTTGTTAAACAGGCTTTAGGGACCTTTATAATATAACCACTATACCAACTTTGACTAAAATATATGTTGACAAAGTGCTACTTTCTGTATGGGTGATTGTCCTTTGTGGTAGCTATGTAATAAATGTGTGAGAAAAGGGTGCACTCAGAATTGTGATTAGTCCTTGAGCTGAGTTTCTATTTGAACTTACCTTGTACAAAACTGAGTAACGTATTAAGCAAGATTTTTTAACTTCTCTGATTTCAATATTGCTTTGAACAGCAGTGCACAGGGAAAACTTCCAATTTTTTTTTTTTTTAAATGAACACTAAACCATACACTTACTGGTAAAGTAAAATGTGTACTTCTCATACTTTAGTTTCATTAACGTACTCTTGCCATATCGGGTTTGTTTCTTCCTTAGGTTTTGCAATGAAATACTTTAGTATATCTCCACTAAAAGTGTTCTCCTGTGCTTACATAGGCAGGAAATCGTTTAGAATCTACCCCTCCCTGCCTGGTTGTTTTAACATCCACGAGAGCCTAAGTCTCATAAGTTTAACTGTAGAGTACTTGGTATTAAGGTGTCTTGAATGACTGCAACCAGTCGCCTTTTATGCCAAATGTTTTTATTGTGTTTCTTCCATACCTAGCATATCATCAGATGGTGAACGATTTTAATAAAAATTGAAAAGAGATGAATTACCTGAAGGACCGGCTCGTCGATAGAAACAAATAAAATAAATAAAATCACATACAAGCTTTCGCAGCCTAGCTGCTTCGTCAGGGAGAGGGAAAAGGAAATGATGAGGGTTTTAAGGGAGTGGGTAAGGAGTCATTCCAATCCCGTGACAGGAAAGACTTACCTGTGACAGTATGTCTGCCTAAGTGTACTTGTGTCTGTGTAAATGTGTGGGTGTGTGTGTATTTGTTTACCCTCCTTTTTTCTCCCCAAGGTAAATCTTTCCTGTCACGGGATTGGAATGACTCCTTACCCACTCCCTTAAAACACTCATCATTTCCTTTTCCCTCTCCTTCCCTTCTGCCTGACGAAGCAGCTAGGCTGCGAAAGCTTGTATGTGTGTTTGTGTGTGATTTTGTTTATTTTATTTGTTTCTATTGACGAGCCGGTCCTTCAGGTAAGTCATCTCTTTTCTATTTTTATTTATCCCACCGGGAAAGTTTCCCTCTATAATTTTGACTTACCAAAAGGACCGGCTCGTCAAGAGAAACAAATAATCACACACAAACACACACACACAAGCTTTCGCCACCACTGGCAGCTTCTTCAGGAAAGAGGAAAAAAGGGGAGGAAAAGGGAAGGATATGGGTTTTAAGGAAGTGGAAAAGGAGTCATTCCAATCCCAGGAGTGGAAGGACTTACCTTAGGGGAAAAAAAGGAAGGTAAACAAATACACACACACTCAGACATATCGAAACGCAAACACACCTAGACAGACATTTGTGAAAAGCAAAGAAGTTGGACAGAGATACCAATTGAGGCAGAGGCTCTGTCCACAGAACCAAGGGAAAAAGATGCTAAAGATAGTGGGCGGGAATTTGAGTTAGCGGAGATTGAGACCAGTTGGGCAACGGGAGGAGAGAATAAGCTGAAGGGCAAGTTCCCATCTCCGGAGTTCTGAAAGGTTGGTGTCGGTGGGAAGTATCCAGATAACCCAGACGGTGTAACACTGCGCCAAGATGTGCTGGCCGTGCACCGAGGCATGTTTAGCCACAGGGTGATCCTCATTACCAACAAACACTGTCTGCCTGTGACCGTTCATGCGAATGGACAGTTTGTTGCTGGTCATTCCCACATAGAACGCTTCACAGTGCAGGCATGTTAGTTGGTAAATCACGTGGGTGCTATCGCAAGTGGCTCTGCCCTTGATCGTGTACACCTTCCGGGTTACTGGACTGGAGTAAGTGGTGGTGGATGGGTGCATAGGGCAGGTTTTACAACGGGGGTGGTTGCATGGGTAGGAGCCAGAGGGTAGGGAAGGTGGTTTGGGGGTTTCATAGGGATGGACTAGGAGGTTACGAAGGTTAGGTGGGCGGCGGAAAGACACTCTCGGAGGAGGAGTGTCTCCGAGAGTGTCTTTCCGCCGCCCACCTAACCTTCGTAACCTCCTAGTCCATCCCCAAAAGGTTTATCAAACAGGGAAAAAGAAACACCTCTCATTTGCAATGTGCTGCTATGGAAACCTAAAACTGGAAACTGAGTACTCAGCTAGTGCGCTGCTTATAAGCGTCGGCAGCTCTGGCGTGTCGATTGTGGAATCGCTTATAAGTGTCAGCCGCAGCGAACGTGGTAACACTGACTGCCATGTGGCTGCCGGCAGACACAGGTGGCTCTGCTGCACCTATGAAGCCACTGTGGCAGCCAACATTTTAAATAAAGCAAATTGGGGTGCAAGATCTAAATTGTAATCCGTAAATCAGCAGCAGTGGTATACTGGACTGTTACACAAAGTAATGACTGGAACATAGTAGCCCTTTGCAGATGCAAAATGTGAAGTTATGGTGATTGAAAGAGCTTGAACACTAATGCTATTGGTTTCATGTACTTTTAATAGTGCCTTGTTAGTTGTTGTTGTGGTCTTCAGTCCACAGACTAGTTTGATGCAGCTCTCCACTCTATCCTGACCTGTGCAAGTCCCTTCATCTCAGAATACGTTTGGCAACCTAAAGCCTTTGATTTGCTTATTATATTCGTCCCTCGGTCTCCCTCTATGATTTTTACCTCACACACTTCCTTCTAATGCTAAGTTGACAATTCCTTGATGTCTCAGAATGTATACAACCAATCTATCCCTTCTCTTAGTCAGAATATACCAGAAACTCCTTTTCTCCTCGATTCGGTTAAGCACTTCCTCTTTAGTTACATGATCAACCCATCTAATTTTCATCATTCGTCTGTAGCACCACATTTCAAAAGCTTCTATCATCTTTTTATCTGAACTCCTTATCGTCCACGTTTCACTCCCATACAATGATACACTCCAGACAAATGCTTTCAGAAAGGGCTTCCTAACATTTAAATTAATATTGGATGTTAAACAAGTTTCACTTCTTTAGAAACGCTTTTCTTCCCATAGCCATTCTGCATTTTATATCTTCTTTACTTCGGCCATCAGAACTTATCTTGCTACCCAAATAACAAAATTCATCTATTACTTTTATTGTCTCCTTACCTAATCTAATTCCTTCCGCATCGCCTGATTTTCTGACATTGCATTCCATTACCTTCGTTTTACTCTTACTAATGTTCCTCTTATATCTTCCTTTCAAGACACTGTCCATTCCATTCAATTGCTCTTGCAGATCAAGTATGACTGCCATTTTATATGCTGAAGCCAGTTCAGTATGTTTTTTTATATTCCTGCATACAATGCTAAAGTTGAAAGAGTATTTTCACTACTAAGAGTGGAGAGTGGATAGATAAAAACAAACATCTTACTTCTGCTGATCCAATTCAAGCTATTGCTTTTGTGAAGTATGTTAGAAAAAATAATACCAATAACAGTTGTATGGAATTTCTTCATTTTATTTTAGACAAGCTACATGTTTTGCACAATATTGCCGCGTTGAAATGGAAGCAAGGCTTGACTTCGAAGGCAACTAAACACCGCACTTACACTAAAAGCACATTTATTACGAACTTAACATACATGCAGCACTGACTGCCTCTCGGGTAGAGTGCTCTGCTATTTATACACAGACAGAATGTACCAGAAATTAGAAGAATAGTTAACATAAGAAACAAGTAGAATTTACAAGTGAACATAAGAAAGATTTAGAACATTCTGGAATTGTTAATTACAAAGAAATAAATTTTTGCCAGTGGTCAGGATTGAACCAGTGACCTTCAGCTCCGCAGCCTGTGACACTATCCCCTGCGCCACGCCGGCAGGCGGTTTACATGGTTTCTTGCGGCAATATTACTTCTCCATGGAAATATAACTCACTGCTGTTGATCACATTTGACGTAGTGTTTGTCAGAATTTTAAGAAAAAAATATATGTCCTACAATTCCATAAAATAATCTGGTAACCCTAGGCAAGTGACCTATCCATACCACTTACAGAGCTATAATTTTGCAAGGCTTCTCTTACGTGCTACATGTACATCCTGTAAAAATTTCTTAAAAAAATGGCATTTGCCCACTTGACAGGGAATAACTATACTGGATTATTATATGTGTATAAATATTCATCCAAGCATGAGACTGTTTATAATACAAGGGCTGGATAGAAGGTAATGACAATATTTTTCACTAAAATGACTTTATAATGAAGGTGTGCAACTTAAGTACCACTGTCAATAGTCACTCCACAGCTGTTGTCCAGGACGTTACATGCCTTTGGCAATGGGTGAATCTGGAACATCTACTGTACTCGACAGTCATTATTTCCTGTAATTATGATCTGTTCGGCAAAGTGAAAGAACCACTGTGAATGATTCGGTACAATACCAGACAAGTAATCCATGCTGAAGGGCAGCCAGTGTGGGAGATGAACAGAGATAGATGCGCAGATACCACCTTCCGGACTTTTGGCAAGAGGTGTAAATAACGGGAGCAATTATACTGGAAGTGTGTAACTATAAGTACCTTTTTCAATAAAGTCTTCATATGAAAATAATATTTTTCACTTTTTATGCTCCCCTTGTATTTCTATTTTTTGCAAAATTATGTAATACATGTATTGTGCAAATTCTCAGTTGAATGTCAGATTGCAATTAAGTCAGATAGTATACTGCTTTATGTACTTCCATTGAGGAGTATAGGCCACAGTCTCCTCTGATGTGGTATATCATCATGATTTTGTACACCTTGCTACCCCACATCCTTCCCCCAACTCTTTTAAGCCCATTGTATCTTACTTCTCTTGACCATACTGACTCACCTCACCATTACTCATGTACAATCCAACACATCCCCTTTCTCAAAACACATAGCAAATCCCTGAAATCAGGTAACAAATCTGTTTAGAAATCAAAGATATGAACCAAGATGTTTGTTCCATTCTGTGATGAAACAAAAAGTAAGATAGGTAGAGGGAATGAATAGATACTCTCAGCTTCCACATACCAGGAATATATACAGTGGCAAATCCGTGATCTTGGTCAGGGGGAGGGTTAACCTTTTAGAATTTTGGGACTTTTTTAAGACAGAATAAAGGAAACAAAACTCAAATTAGGCTGCAGCCAACACATTAACCATCTGGTATGAATAATGGCACTAAAAGCTATGATGGACGGCAGGTAGAAGTATAATCTATGGTTGTAATGGGTGTGATGTCACATGTCATTATGTAACCAGATGCTTTCTGCTTGGGATAAAAGAATGAGTCTCCTTAATTTTATGGCAGTCATACTTGTTCCCTAATTATGGAGATGGAAGCAGTCATCAAAAGCTTGGGATACTAAATGGCACACAAACAAAGAACTTTTTATATGCATAAGATCAACATGTAAATCAGATAGTTTAACATCTTCCATAACCCTCTTTAGAGCCCTTGTCATTTTTGCTCTAATACGTGTCAATATAGGCCTACATAACTCTCTAATGGTTATGTTATTAATAAGTGTAAATTAACTTGAAAGTACTGAAAGGAAAAATCATTTTTATACAAACTATGCACCCCTGTCAAGAGTACAGTATGAAACGTTACATTCTCATGCAAAAATCATTAATAGGTTGCTGGTAGATATCAGGCAGGAATCCAAAAATACAGAAGAAGAGTGTTATTTTAGTCCCCTTTCTGTTTGATCATACTGTATGGATTCAAGTACTGTATGTACTGGTCAATATGGGCATAATTAAAGACAGGGATACAACCCATGAGCTTTACCAATGACGTAATAGGAATGGAAGTTGTTACTGAATAAATGCAGTCCATTTACATTACCCAGAGCAAACTGTTACACCCAAGTAATGACTGGTTCTCAATATACTTCTCCAAAACACGATCTGCTAGCAGTTTGTATTCCCAAATAAATTCTATGAACTTCACTGTGACTAAGATATGACATCATTCATCAAAGCCAATGGATGGTATCCATGTCATTAATTGACCAAATGTTCAAATGTCTGTAAGCTACGGACTGATGACCACACAGTTTGGTCAGATAGATTTACAAACTACTTAAACCTAAGTAAACTAACCTACAGACAAACACATACACCCATGCCCCAGGGAGGACTCAAACCTCCATGGTGAGCAACCGCACGCTCCGCAGCGAGGTGCTTTAGACCACTCGGCTACTCCACCGCGGCCCATTAATTGACCCTCAACTTGAATGTTCATATTAAGCATATTTTGAACTTCATTTTAAGATAGGTAGGTATACATAGATTGAGAATTTTTGGAAGGTCACTCAGCCCATATGTTAAGAGGAGCCAACCTGTACAGAACACTAGTGCGACACTTCTCAAGTCTTTGGGATTCCTAGCAGGTTTGATTAATGGAAAATATTTCAGAGGGGATCTACTAGATTTGTTATCGATGGAATCAATCAAAATGCAAGTAGGCCTATATCAATTTTCTTCAAATTCAAATGAAAATGCCTAGAGGAAAGTTGAAATGCTTTTCTAGGAACATTGTTGACAAAATTTAGAGAACAGGCATCTAAAATTAACTTCAGAACAATTCTGCTAGGTACTGCTAACGTACATTTGCTTTAGGACCAGAGAAAGCTAAGAGAAATTAGGGCTCCATGGAGGCATATGGCCATAACTGAAGACCGGGATACCTCCCGTTAGCTTTGATCCATGATGTCATCAAGATGTTAGAAAACCCAAATACGAGATAATATTTTAATACTTCTGTATTTGTTAAAAATTCAATTATAGATTTTATAGAAGGAAAACAACTCTTATGGTACAGGCATAGGAAAAGTATATCAAAGGAAAGACTACCACAGAGAATTATGGAATGGAAGCCACCAGAGAGAAAGAAAAGAAGACTGCCAACTACATGGATCCAAGGAATTCAGGCATCTATCTGAAGAAGGAAAATATAAGAAAATTTATGGGAGGATAGACAAAAATGGAGAATGAAAATAAATTAATGTTTAATAAATAAATTACATTGTAAAACTGGATAAAATAATTCTAGATAATAATAATAATCTGGTTTTTCTCGTAAATTACATATTGCAACAGATTGTACCACTGATTACAGGTCTCAGCTCCTTCAATGCTCTCTTGTTGTGGGTGAATTGGGGGGGGGGGGAGGGGAGGAGGAGTAGGGAACCCCTTCTGTTTACCTATTACATCACTGAGTGAAGCTACAGATCACTTTTTGAACACAAAATATTAATCTATAACCTGCCGGTAAACAAAATAGGGTCTTTAACTCAGCCACCACATAATTACTAGTGCTACCTACAAACAAGTAAACACACACCACACTGATACACGGGTCAGATCTGATGGGCAGTATCTCAGTCTTCAGATAAGCTGGAGTATGGGTAGCCGTTTTTCTCTTAACTTTATTTGTGAATGGATCAGAAAAGGAAATGGGTAATATAAAATGTAGTAGAAACAAGAAAATTTATGTTGTTGCCTGCTAGTCGTATATCAAAATGTAATAGTTGAAATTATTTAATAATAATTTTTTGGGATTTATTTCAAATGTTTGCTCCACATTTATCAGTACCTTATGTACACTGTGATGATCAGTGACTTACATCAATAACAGGCTCCTTACTTGATTTTTTGTCAAGTGTGTAAACCAACAAACATGAATAAGTAGTACTTTGGCATTTTTCGGTGGTTTCTTATGGTATATGAAAATTAAAAGTAAGAGGTACATTCAGAAAACGTTATAGAAGATACTGAAGAGGCATTCGACGAGTATTTTGATGGATATTACGAAATTGTATCTCACTTACTGCCAAAAAGGGGGCGTTGCACTAGAAAACTACCAAATTTTGGCCACTTTCATCGATAAGTAGACCTGCTACACATGTCGGGGTATGTTGACATATACGGTAATGAAGGCATAATATCATGTCAAGCTAAAATTTGCTGTCATTGAACTAATTATTCTTCAAAAAATTCATTGGTTTCAATCACGATAATAGAGATTATTCAGATTTTTCATGGTCACCACGTATAACGCCCACATATGTATGGTGCTGACTTCTGAGTACTGACAAGGTTCCCAGCTGAATTTAGCGTCAAATCAGCGTATGGGTGACGTCACTAGTATCAACAGAGCTTCTTAAAAGAACAGTCACCAGGCAGCGCTGTAGCCTTTGTGATGTCATGTGCTCCGACGCTGGCGGCTTCTAGACGCATGAGTTCCCCACGTCGGGGGTTCTAATTGATAAAATATTGTTACCAGAGCGTTGTTTTATGCAATGCAAACATTTAGTTTTTAATGAATTTATTGCAGGTAACACAATTGCAGCCACACAATAAAAGAAAAGGTACATCATCAAAGACAAAGAATAATAAACACCAGAGACATTATTTTACAAATGTCACATTTTCACAAATGTCTGTCTAGGTGTGCTTGCGTTTCGATATGTCTGAGTGTGTGTGTGTGTATTTGTTTACCTTCCTCTTTTTCCCCTAAGGTAAGTCCTTCCACTCCTGGGATTGGAATGACTCCTTTTCCACTTCCTTAAAACCCATATCCTTCCCTTTTCCTCCCCTTTTTTCCTCTTTTTCCTGAAGAAGCTGCCAGTGGTGGCGAAAGCTTGTATGTGTGTTTGTGTGTGATTTTATTTGTTTCTCTCGACGAGCCGGTCCTTTTGGTAAGTCATCTCTTTCCTATTTTTATTTTTACATATATATACACTTAGACTTAACATAGAATTGCTATTTCATCACTCCGCCTCAATTCTATGTAACACTAGTTTACAATTTTACACATTCCCAACCCTTTGGACATTTTTCAAACTTTTCTTTGCACAGTGGTTTTGTAAAAATGTCAGCTAACTGATTTTCTGTAGCAATGTATTTAACATCTATTATCTTTTTCAGACACAAGTCTCTAACAAAAGCATACTTAACATCTATGTGTTTGTCTTTTATATTCCCATTTACAAAGAGAAGAAATGCAAGACTGGTTGTCTTCATAAATTAAAAGTTTTTCATTTTTCAAAATTTTTAACTCTTGAAACAACTTCTCAAACCATAAATATTCTGCAGCACAAGTTGCAAGTGATACAAATTCGGCTTCTGTAGATGATAATACTACAGTAGTTTGCTTTTTAGACCCCCAACTTATGGTGTTACCAAAGAGCTTGATGACATAACTGGTTGTTGATTTCCTATCTGAACTATTTGATCAATCAGAATCAGCATAAGCAATTACAATTCCATGGTCTCCCTAATTTTTGTAATGCATCCCATAGTTCTTCTTTATCTGACCTGCTGTAAATGTCACTGAAAGTCTCTGGAACATCTTCAACATTTCCGCATTTAGAGCTAGTACAGCATAATCTTCCATCCATGCTGGCCGCTTTGTTTCTCTTACACTTCAGGGGCTTTCACCTCTTCAGTTTCATTTTCACTTGATACGGAGTCATTATCAGGAGATGTCACATCTTCAGTTTAATTTTCTTCATCACTGATAATCACACTTCTTGTGTCTTCTTTGTACGAGAACCAATCTTCATTATCAAAAACAAAATGACTTTCATTAAACTTAACATCTCTTCCAAGAATGATGTGTCTCTCTTCTGGACACCATAGCCGATATCCATTCAAACAATACCCAACCATGAAACATTTCTTTACTCTGGATCAAACTTTCCAGCAATTATTTCTGCAGGAAGTCGCAAATATGCTATACAACCAAAAACTTTCAGTTTTTGCAACTTTGGCATTTCTCCATACCACAAAGTAGCAGGAACTGTCATTTTTAATGCACTTGTAGGTGTTCTGTTTATCAAGTAAACAGCGGTCTTGACTGCTTCTGACCAAAAAGATTTACTAAGTTTACTGGTTAATAACATACAGCGAGTTTTGTTTAAAATGTTCCTGTTCATACGTTCACTCACTCCATTCTGTTGTGGTGTGTACCTCATTGTCAATTCATGCTGGATACCTTTTTCTTTAAAAAAAAACTTTTCATTTCATTTGACAAATATTCACCTCCATTATCACAGCGAAATCTACTAATCCTGGAATTGAAATGAGCTGTTGCCATAGCTTCATATTCTTTAACATATTCCAGTACTTCAGATTTATTCTGCATCACATAAACAGCTGTAAAATGTGTATAATCATCTATAAACGTAATTATATACCTCTTTTCATCATAAGACGTTGGAGTTATAGGACCCATAACATCACTATGAATTAGCTCAAGTGGACGTTTTGCTCTTGTCCGCTTCTGATTATGTGGAAGTCTTGTTTGTTTGCCTTCAGTGCAGATGGTGCATGACGGTGGTGTCTTCAAATCTTCAATGTTCATTCCTTCCACATAGTTTGGAAGTACTTTTAGATCAGTATAATTCAAATGACCTAATCTTTGATGCCAAATTTCCAGTGATCCAGTAAGAAGCGCTGAGCAGGACATCCTGGTGAATTTCAGAGCATACAAATTCGTTTCATTTTTATTTGCGATTGCAACAACATCCTTTCCTTTTTGAATAATTGCTCTTCCATTTTCAAATGTAACCTTGAAGCCATTTGTCTCCAATTTATGCACTGACAGTAAGTTGTGAGCTAGTCCAGGAACAAATAAAATATTTTTTATCAAAATTGGCACTGCCTTGCCATTGATGTAGCTAATAACGTTCATTTCACCAAACTGTGTTGCTTTCAAAACAGATCCGGACTTTGCTACGTTAATCACAACTTCTCTTTCAAGAATGTGCACTTTATCAACAGGTTTAAAGTCATTCACAAAATGTTCACTCGCACCAGAGTCTAGATACCACGAAACTGATTCACTGAATGCACCAGTCGAAAAACAATATGCATCCGAATTCACAGAAGAATCTTGAGCGTCACAATTTACTGAATTTGCAGAACCTTTCTTGTCTTTGAGTCTTTTATTGCAGTCAGCTCGTTTGTGTCCAAATTCACCACAATTATGACATCTGAAATTATACTGTTTTTCTCCGCCTGAACTGTGCTTATCACTTACACCAACATTACCAGATTTGTTTTTCCAATTATTATTCCTATTACTGAAATTCTTGCGGTACGTATTAAACATTGTGTTCTGTCCACTGTCTACTGCAGCTGGTTTCTTCTTAGAACTTGCATACTTACTTTCATGGTCTATGAGCCTATTTTTTACGAAACGTAACTTCAGATTTTCCGTAGATAACGTCTCGAGTGCAGTTACAACGCTGTCATATTCTTGTGGCATTGTTAATAGAAGATGACACACAGCATCAGTTTCTTCAACTATCGCACCTGACGATCGAAGATCGCGTACCAACTTGTCAAATTCTAAAAAATGCTCACTCATTGTATCTTTTACTGGATTGAACTTCAACTACAATAACTGTTTACGCCGAAGTAACTGACTGGTGATGCTTTTTCTTTCAAATGTGTCACACAAGTTTTTCCACATCCGAAATGCACTGTTGAAGTCTTTTACGTATTCCAAGTGGCTGTCCGCAATTCGTTCTATTATCCTTGAACGACACTTTTATCACGTTTTGCAAGAATTTTTAGTAGTTTGTCTTTTTCAGCTCGTTCCTTTTCCCCGTCACTACTCTGAAACTTCACCTTTTCTGTATATTCTCCCGCAATCAAATCCAACAAATCTAATTCGTCCAACATACCTTGCATTCGAAATTTCCAGTTTCCGAAATTGCTTCCATCGAAAAGTGGATGTCGATATTTGCTTTCGTAATACTCTTCCGACATACTGTTAATCCAAGTTGACGATCCAACAATACAAAATGCTTGCACAATAGTTACGTTTTAAAAATTCCGACTATTTGTTTTCCGTCTCTGGGCCCATAACCTGATAAAATATTGTTAACAGAGCGTTGTTTTATGCAATGCAAACATTTAGTTTTTAATGAATTTATTGCAGGTAACACAATTGCAGCGACACAATAAAAGAAAAGGTACATCATCAAAGACAAAGAATAATAAACACCAGAGACATTATTTTATATATATATATATATATATAATCACTTAGACTTAACATAGAATTGCTATTTCATCACTAATCCCCCCCTCGAGGATGGAAGTTTGTGCCGTCTCTAGTATAAGTTGGTTCATAAGTAGTTTGTACGTTAAGTTCCATAAGCTTAACAAACATTTGAACATTTGTTTGAACATAAAATTATTTTTACCTTGTGGTCTATTTTCTGAGAGCTACAAAAGCGAGAACAGTAAATTGACTCCGCGGCGCAATAGCCGTCCTCAGTGAGGCGCCGTGCAGCGGTGCGCGCGGTCTTTCGTCGTCGGGGGTTCGAGTCGCCCTTCGGGCGAGTGTGTGTGTGTGTGTGTGTGTGTGTGTGTGTGTGTGTGTGTGTGTGTGTGTTGTCCTTAAGGTTACTTTAACTTAGTTTGTGTAATTGGTAAGCTATGGACTAATAACCAGGCAGTTAAGTCCCATAGATTTACAAACATATGATTTTAATAAAATGACTAATATACTGAAATTTATAGCTACATCTATGCCTAAGTCATAATTTTGGTTTTCTTCCTTTAAAATTTCCATCTAGAAAGCCAGTAAGTATGTCAGAAAATTTTATTTCAGTCCATCAACACCAAAGTCGCAGTTAACATTAATTTATTCTTCCCTTCTAGTACCAAACACGAAATATATATTCCATTAATCGTATAATGTGGCCAAGAAATCAGTTGTATGCGTCTTATTAAATATGACCTAATGTAAAACCATAGCAGATCATTGTCGGTTGTAATCGGTCGCCAATTTTATACTTGTTTTCACGTGGCCAGCAATTCTTTTTTTCGGTGCCGCAGTGCTTCAGGCTACGACAAACAGCCGCAGAGTTCGTAGGCTTGCGATCGCGGCGTGACGCCAATCAGATAACTCGCAATTACTTGTGTAAGGAGGTAGATATCGGTGAGACGACCATTTCAAAAACTTTTCTGTACTTTTAGCTCCATTTCACTCGCTGTAATGTATGGTCTAAAATGCACAGAACAGTGAGCTGCCCGCTATCCAACTTTTCCAATACATGATTTGTAAATAAAGCGCACACACTTGACAAATAGCGACATTTGAAAACGACTGTTATGAATTATGAAAAGGTGAATCATTTATTTGAAATCTGTTTTGGACACGTGGTAGTAAAACATGCCAAAGATTTTTTAACCACAAACTTTCATCAAATTCGAGTGAGAAGCGTTACGAAACTAAAAACTCACCCGGAAAGAAAACTAGACATTTTTTCATAGGCAAACCAAAGCTTGCATAGAAAAAATTAGTTGATAAAAAGATGCGGGGTGGTCTTATATCTCGTCCAAATTTTTTACAACTTGAAAATCTGAAAAGTGTATTTTCCTTCATTTTTCGACTCGATGTTTTCGGACTGCAGTGAAACGCGCAAAGCGAATTGTGCGGCGGTCACTGCAGGTATGCTCCCGCATCTTCCCCCCACTACACAAAACCGGCGCAGGGCCACTGCGCATCCTGACGTCATAGCTCACGCTATATCTCGTCAACTATAAAACAATTCCTGTGACAAATTTAAACAGCAGGAGAAATACACACACCTGATGCCTTTAATCTAGATGTCAACTTTAATTATATGTTTCTTTAAATATTTTTCCAACTTTGATAATTTTTTCCAGGACAGTAAGCTCCAACTCTTTTGCATTTTATATATTTCAAAAAAACTATAAAATTAATTTAAATATAACACTAAAAAATGTGGAGCGCAGTTTCACATGGAACAATTTTGAAGATAGTATGCAAGGAAAA